>JAQFVV010012544.1:1002500-1103395 GCA_028023455.1 Epiperipatus broadwayi
AGATAGATAGATAGATAGATAGATAGATAGATAGATAGATAGATAGATAGATAGATAGATAGATAGATAGATAGATAGATAGATAGATAGATAGATAGATAGATAGATAGATAGATAGATAGATAGATAGATAGATAGATAGATAGATAGAT
The DNA here is from genome assembly GCA_028023455.1 of Epiperipatus broadwayi. Lineage (NCBI taxonomy): Eukaryota > Metazoa > Onychophora > Udeonychophora > Euonychophora > Peripatidae > Epiperipatus > Epiperipatus broadwayi. Next base: position 1,002,653 of record JAQFVV010012544.1, read on the forward strand.
AGATAGATAGATAGATAGATAGATAGATAGATAGATAGATAGATAGATAGATAGATAGATAGATAGATAGATAGATAGATAGATAGATAGATAGATAGATAGATAGATAGATAGATAGATAGATAGATAGATAGATAGATAGATAGATAGATAGATAGATAGATAGATAGATAGATAGATAGATAGATAGATAGATAGATAGATAGATAGATAGATAGATAGATAGATAGATAGATAGATAGATAGATAGATAGATAGATAGATAGATAGATAGATAGATAGATAGATAGATAGATAGATAGATAGTACAAATAATGTCTTAATTAAAACTATTGTAATAACAAAAATAATAAGAAATATAATTGTAATTGACTATTATGTACAATATTCCAATCTGAAGAAGTACTTTTGGTTAATTCCTTAACTCTCCTTAACTGCTGTTAAATTCAAAAAGACATAACAGAAGCAAATATCATCAACTCAAATCCCATGAATTCCAAATTTTAATAAGTCATTAAAATTTGGGATTCATGGTATTTGAATTGATGATGTTTGCTTCTATTATGTTTTTTTTTTTTTTTTTTGTAATTTAATAGCAGGTTAAGGAATTAATTGAAAGTACTTCTGCAGATTTAAAGATTGTATTTAATAGTTAATTACCATTATATTTATTATTTTTATTGCTATATATATATATTATGACAAAATCCACTTCTATATATGCCAAAGACAGATTTTCAGAACATTATGCAATCATATTTTATGATGAATAGAAAATGTCAAATCCTGTATTGTTTCCAGATAATTCTTTTGAGCAGCACTGTTATATAATGTTGAACTTTAAATAATGTAATGATTTATTAACATTTTTATGGAAACAAAGAATTTTTGTGCAAACTATTGGATCTGTTTAGATAGAAAAAATGGAATAGTAGCTGCTTTTATTAATATTTTGTTTGGATTCAAAGAGTTACAGAAATAAAGATTAAAAATAAAAATTGTTAAATAATTATCATGCCATATTTTATACAATTATTTTTATTACTTATTTATTAATTTAATTAGTTTGAAATTATCAATATATATTATGATATGCAATTTTCATGGCCATGAATATTTAAATTGGACAGATCTTCTTGTCATTGAAAAGGTTAAATTTACTTGACATTTCATTGTACAATTTTGTTTTTGATAAGTTTCTATAATCAAATGAATATATTTTATTTTTTCTTCAATTTGTTTTCAATATTCATAGTTATCATCAAAAATATTGCCAATAAATTCAATGCAGATATCAGTTTTATCCACAGACTAATTTGCTCTGTAATTTTTTTTTACTTATATTTATTCATATTCTATTTAATGTTATCCTATTGTTATAGAAAATGTCAAATATGTTTTTTTTTATTTTGAAAAAATGTTTTCATTAAAAATTAAGATATATATTTATATAAATTTACATATATTTAAATTTTTAAAATCTATTTTCTTGATAATTATGGAAAGATTTATAATTAATGCATTAAGTTCCATCTAATTGTAATCAAATCTATATTTTTCATATGATTTTTATCAAATAAATTCACAAGTATTATTTCAAAGAGTATTTTCCAATTTTAGTAATTAAATGTTATTATGCAAATTTATTGAATTAAGACATTAAAATTAATGAAATGATAATAAGATAAAATCAGAGTTTCGATTATAGAATTCTTTTATAAAACATGAGTTCTTTAACATATTTTATTGAGTTTAGATCAAATTAAATCACTTGAATTATTTATAGCAATTTCTTTTGCTTTTTATCATTATTTGTTTTTGTTTTTATTATATAGTAGGCAAAAAACTTATTATTTTATAATAATGAGCTTTAAATAAATTGTATATTTAACTTTGACCAATAATATGTGTTTTAAAAATTATGCAATTAATAAAAAAATATTTTAGACAAGCTTAATATTCTGTGAATAAAGTATAAAACTCTTGAATTATGTTGCACAAACATATGTATAATCAATTACTTTAATTTTTGTAGGAGGTGTTTTATCCTCAAAAGCAAAAGCACCACTGTTTACATGTCAATTTACAATGGTTTTTTAAAACAGATCTTTATTAAAAAGTATGTGTTTAATTGCAGAAAATGTTTTATTTTATTTTTTATTTCTTGGATCCCAAAAAAGTCAATGCCTTCTGAAATTATTTATAAACTCAGAAAAAAGTTTTTTGTATATATAAATTCCAACATAAAATTCCTAATTTTATTACTTAGTACTTTCTAACACCACTGCTCTTTATTATAAGCTCATTAATTACAACATTGTTCTATATTTATATAGTGTATACAATTCCAATATGCTTCATTTTGTTTAAATTTTGTTCAAAGTAAGAGTAAATCCATATTCCTAAGGGACATATTTTGTATTGATAAAAACTACAAATGTAATAATAATTTTAAACAATGCCAATTCTTAAATAACAATTTTTCTTTCTGTTTACACTGTCATATATAACCCCCTATCATTATATTGCATGAGGCATATAGACATAATACAACATCATATTTAATCCTCAATAAAGATATACTTCCAGAGGGCTTTTAATAATTTAGACACCATAGGATTTTGTTTACAAATTATAAATATCTTTTTTCACCAATTCAAGCTATGCTTATAAATGAAAAAAATAAGAAATTTTTATAAAGATCTTACCAAAAGATTACTACAACAGTTATTTTTTGCACTTTTTCATCTACACAAATCTTTTGACAAGACAAATTATACCCTATCATGTTTTTATTTCTCATCATATCATGCATTATAGTACAATTTTGGTAAAAATAAATGATGCCTTCAAACAATCAGAGGTATGGTGTTCCTTTTATTAAAAAATGTTATATAATTGTCTCATCCATATCTCTTAAAGAGTTTTCTTTCTGGAAATTTTTGATTGTTATTCCCATTGGCTTATGTTTTAGCTTAGCAAAAGTTTTTATGAATATGTTTCTTTAAGTTTTATATTCTCTGATTATTGTTCTAAATGACAACTTTAAAGTCAAAATTCATAATGAAAAATATTAGACATCTTACTATTTACATATTTGGTGTACAATTCTGTCATACGATTTTTAAAAAAATTTTTTTTTTTGCATATGATTGATTCCAGACTTTATCTTCAATGCACTACCAGTAGGTGTTTCTAAAAAGCTTATCAAGGTGCAATCATTTTTTTTTTTTGCATTATGCAAACAAATCTCATTTCTATTTGAATAGTGTTTGTTGTTCTTATACTTTCATCATGTTATTAATCAAAAATTTTGCAATGGGTTTTTGTAATACTCTCACTGTCCAAACATCGTTCAAAGATTGATAATTATTTGCAAACCCTAGCATTATTTTTTTTATAAATTGCTTCTCTGAAGTTATTTTTTTAAAAATAATCTTGCCAGAGTATCATCATCATCAACCATTATCAACCCACTGCAGGATGAAAGTCTCTCCAAGTTTAATCCATCTTTTCCGATCTTTAGCTTCTCTTCTCCACAACACCCCTGACATTTTCTTATTTCACCTATCCATCTCACATGTGGTCTCTTTCTGGGTCTTTTACAATCTCTTGGAATCCAGTTTAAAATTTCAATTGTCCATCTATTATCATCTCTTCTAGCAATATGACCAGCCCAACTCCATTTCAATCTTTTAATTTTTTCAATAAGGTCAGTAACACCTGTTTGTTGTCTTACCCATACATTGCGTTTTCGATCTCTTCTTGTTACTCCCAACATACATCTCTCCATACTCCTTTGAGTGGTCTGAATTCTCTGTATTGCTCTTCTATTAAGTGTCCAAGTCTCAGATCCATAAGTAAGAACTGGTAAAACACATTTGTTAAAAACCATCCTTTTCAAACACATAGGCATATTTCCTTTTAGTATCAAGTTATTTCTACCAAAAGCACTCCATCCAAGTTTAATTCTATGATTAATTTCCTCCATCATGTTTCCATCTGTATTAATAATCTATTATTAATCAAAATAGAAATTGTAACTCAATCTGTTTTTTTTTCTTTATTCATTTGTAATTCAATAGACAGGGAAGATGCCACTAAGCAAGAAAGTTTATAAAATTATAATTCATTCACAGATTTACAACTTAGCACAGATTTCAACCAGGTGAGCCATATTTATAACATTAAGATAAATAAAAAAGATTCATGTGTTACATTATCATGCAAGTGGTATATGTAAATTCACAAATTTTCATACTAATCAACCTATAAGTTTGCTCTTCTTCATATCTAGCTTAGTTTTATGAATATGAATGGCCAAAAGCAGTGCTAAGCTGTAAATCTGTAAAGTAGTTATAAATTTATAATCTTTCCTGCATAGTGGATCTTCTTTATTGAATTACAAAAGATGAATCTTTTTTTTACAAATATTTAATACAATCTAATTTTTTTCTTGCATTCTTTAATTTACTGGCTAATGCAAAAGATTAAAACAGCGATGCTATGCTTCATACTTTTTATGGCTCCTAAGATATCAGTATACATCCTGGTGAAAAAACATTGCTATTCTAATATAATTTATTTTCACTGTTGATTATCGTACTAAAATAGCTATCCCATAGTTATCTATGATAACGAATTATCCAAGTGCCTTTTCAAACCATGGAGCTCTTTATAAAGCACCTAACATGCTAATAATTCATTTATTTTATTTTACTATTTTATTTATCACTAGATATTTATTAATATAATTGAATATTTATGATGATTTTTATTCTCCTTCTTAAAATGATGTCTTTTTTTCAATCATTACTTGAAAAATATCTTATAGGTTTTTTTTTTCATAAGTCATAGCATCGGCCGAGACGCGAACCCACAACCATCTGCAACCAACTACTTGCTTGCAAGGCTGCTGCGATGACCTCTCGGCTAACAACGCTTTACAAGTTATTGTGTTTTTATTGTAAAAAAAAAAAAGTGAACATTTTAATAATAAATAAATAAAAATACTGTTAATATATAAAGATAGATTTTGTCAAATAAAATGAAGTAATAAAAATACGGTATTTTAAAAAAATAAATAAACAAATCCAAAAATCAAACGAAATTAAAATAAATAAATACTTATTTTCAGGAAAGATTATAAGCTGGGAAATGACATCAAAATTGAGTCCCACTTAAAAAAAAAAATAAAAGATTTAGAATAAAAAAGAATTTGTTTTTTTATTTAAAAAAAAAAGACAGTATAAGGAATCACGCAAAAATACCTTAAAGTATTTTTATTTGTCTTGGAAATATATGATTGCACGTACGCAATACGAATTTTTGTAATATAAGCATAAATTTGGGAACTTAAGACAATTATAAATAAAATATTTTTAAGCAGTAGAATATCTTTTGAAATGAATAAAATATATTTAACATATTAACTGTAAAATCAGTTTAGAATTTTTTTTATTTAATGTTTTAGTTAGTTTTCCTTTAAAAAAAGATATAATCAGTACAAAAAATATTTTCTATGTATTTATGTTATTCTTTTTTGTTGTTGAACATAGTAATGATGTTGATTTTATCATTCCTGTTTACAAGAATAAACAAAACAATTTTTCCCTCGAGACTGTTTCTTCAATCAGAAAAGAAAATCTGATGCCCCTCCCCCCATTGTATAGATATATTTAAAAATGCAAAATAATTTAATAGCATTAAAAGATTTACAATATTCATATTGTATTAATTTTATAAATTAGCTTTATAAAATTCATTTTAATAATATTTAATTTTTTTAAACATAAAATTATTTATTATACATGCATACATTATATAACATTATTTTACTGGAAAATAATTTAATTATTTCAGATGAATTCTCGCTCTGATAAAAACATTAGAGCGAGTACTATGTGCTTCTTCCGCACAAATTTTAATATAAATCATTATTTTGATTTTTTTTTTCGTCAATTGGAAATTACTTCCATACGTCAATTACTTTAATTAATAAAATGAATAAATAAAATTAAAAAAAAAATATTTTGTAAATATCAATATAAAATATTATCATCATCAACCATTATCAAACCACTGTAGGATGAAGGTCTCTCCAAGTTTAATCCATCTTCTCCGATCTTTAGCTTATATAAAATATTTACAATAGTAATTGAATTTATTACCCAAGTATGCCAAGCACAAATAGATTGAAAGTTTCTAAATTTAAAAAATATATTCATATAAGTCAGTATTAGTACTTTGTTTCTGGCTTACATTCACATAATTCAGCATAATTTCCATATATATGTACTGATGAAAAAAGTAATTATGTAATACGCAATCTTATGGCTAAGCTAATATTGATATGCTGATAAAATGGAATGGATCATGGTATAATTGACAGACCAATGTTTTCACAAATGAAAGAAAAAAAATCCAAAACTCATTAGAAACTAACAGTTAAGGAGTTTAACATAACTGAGGAAGCTAGTGGTTTTTTTTAAATTTTACCTTTGCCTGTAGAATGTATAACTAGTAAGTAATATTTTATAAAACATCATTGAAAATATATAATTATAGACTTACTCTCAATTATCAAAATCTATAGTGATCATTGAGTTTAAGTTTAATAAAGCAATTTTATTTTGTGATAAATTTTGTAATTAAAAAATAACATGATTTATTTTTTAACATTTATATCATGATTGTTTGTCTTTGTTTCTGTAAAATTTAGATATCAGCATTAACTCTTCACATATATAACAATGTATCAATTTTACTTTTTTTTAATTAGTACTTCTTGCATTGACCAGCACAACAGTGAGACAAGAATCATTTCAATTTAATATTCTTATTACTTTTAATGGTATTCATTAATTGAATGATTAATTGTGAGGATAATTATATTTTGATTTCAAGTTAAATTATTTATACAATGTATTTTATAGCTTCCAAAAAATCAATTCTAAAAATGGAATCAATAATATTTCCATTCTCAAACTCTTTGTCTTGAGGTCAAAAGTTCAAGATCTGAATTTATATTTTTGAATTACAGAATCAAAATCAATCCCACAATATCTGAAAAATATATTAGTTCATGTTAAATATTGCTAATATAAGCAAAATGCTGTTGATTATTCAGAAAAAAATATAATTTTACCCATATATAATTCTTGATTACTTTTATAACCACCAATTATCTTTGCTTTTATGCCTAGTAAGTCACTAATCTTGCCAAATTTATCAAAATTAAAACAATTTATATTATTTTTTGACAATTATAATAAAAGCATTTTCTCTCCCCATTTTTAATTATAATAGTAACAAGTAAATCATCACCCATCTCTCTATGTAGAAAATGTTTAATTGAGTTTGATATTGTTTTTTTAATTTTATACAGAATTCTGTTGAGATATAAGAATTTAATGTTGCATGCAAGATATTATTTATTAAAAATTATATGTTGACAGAAGAATGTGTGTATGTTTATTTGCAAATGTTGATATGTGTATATTCAGACAGACTGTTTTAAGTTTAATAATATAAAAAAAAATAAACATAGTCAAAAGTTAATTATATGAATATTAAAGTCTGTAATGACTTTAATAATAATTAAATAGATAATAAAATTTAATATGTTATGATATTTTGAAATAATATTGCTTAGTTTTAATTCCAAAAAACAAAAAATAAATCTATATTTCTAATGTTACAAAAAAATATATTTTTGTATAAAAAGTTATTTCTTTTAATTTTCATATACATTATAAAAGTTAATTGCAAAAGAATTCAATTAAAAAAAACTAGATTTTAATTTATTTTGTCATAATATGCGAGAGGTCAGCTACTGCTGCTTTACAAGCAGTTGTCCCGGGTTAATGGGTTCGCTTCCTGGCTGATGCTATGACACATGAGAAAAAATGATAACATTCTATTATAGTTATAATTTTGTTTATATTAGTTAAGTAGAAAAAATATTTTACTTTAATCAATTTTTACTTATTGATTATGCACTTTTTTGATATCTGAGATAGATACTGTGGTCCGTTTAACTAAAAGGTATGGCAAAGTCACGAAGAAAGTAATTGCTAGCCATTTCTACCCTCATCAAATTTGAGGCTTTCAAAAATTTGCGCTGGTATTTTATTGCGATGACCCATAGACTACTATGCCTGTTCCAACCATTTCTAGCTATATTTAAAGTTCAAAGAGTATATAATCTACAATAAATTGACAGTCATTAATAAGGAAATTGTCTGTTCAGGTAAAAAAAAGCACAACTACTACTAATAATGTTTAACAAAATTCATTGATATAATACTATCATCTACTCATAAAGTCTATTTTTATACATCAAGCACAGATGGAAGTAATAAATTGTTGAAAAAAATAAATACATATTATTTCCCGAGCTAATGAATAAAAGAACAATTTTTTTACATCACAGGAAAAAAAGAGAATTTTTTCTTACACTAACGTATGTTAAAAAAGACTAATAAAAACAACATTGGGTCTGTTTACAAAAAATGTTTGGAAAAATCTTCAAATTTGGAGAGCAAAATTAACTGACAAGTGAAAGTCTCAAAAAAGAAGATGATCTGACAAGTTAAAAAGACCCAGAGATAAGAATTGAGTTAAGCAATTTATTTGAATTTTGTTTCTGTTTTAAAAAAAAGAAAGAAATTACTCCAAATGTTTTTTTATATAAAAAAATACTGAAATATGAAATAATTTAATTTTATATAATTAAATAAAATAGTTTAGCCATAAATTAAATTACTAATTAAAATTTATAATTGAATTTATTTTTTACATAAATATACATCCATGTAACATTTACTCTTTATCTCAGTAAAAATGTGACTGGTTCTCTTCAAGATACCTGCAAGTAATCCCATATCAAGATGTGTTACATAGCATTATAGTGTCACCATAAAATTTTAAAGGGTTGTTATGTCTGAACTATCTGTCCTGAAAGGTGCCATTGTTTTAGTATTGTTAGATTGTTTTTATTGTTCTTTCTACTAACTTAAAATATTATTAACAATTTGAAAACATGCAACCTTGTAGATTTACAGTGATACATAGCTTGAATCATTCCAAGTATTTCAAAACAGTTTTCCTCAATTTAAAACAAAATTTAATATTAGTGTGTCATTCCACTGTAGATTAAGAATATGAAACCCACTTATGTTTCATGTAATAACTGAGAAATTTTATTAGCTTAAAATTTTTGAAATAATAGATAAGCTATATCACTGTGAAATTACAAGCATTGTTTCAGAAATGTCATTGTAGTAGTTTGAAAAGAGAACCAATAGTCTTTTTACTGAAATAGTCTGCTTATATAAAAGATACTTTGCTTTATATATTTTAAAAGCAAATTAATTATCAACAATTAAATATTTTTGTTTCATATTGTAAAGCACACACGTGCATCCATGTTTACATAATTGTCTATGTCTGGATCAATTTAGCAATTAAACGAAAACAAAATTGATTTATGTACTACTAATAATTCATGTATTTGTCTGAAGGTTTGTGGTGATGGTATTTTAGTACTAATTATATGTTAAATTACTTCCATCATCATCAACCATTATTTAATCCATTGCATGATGAAGGTCTCTCCAAGTTCAATCCATCTTCTGTGAACTTTAGCTTCTTTTCTCCACATCAGCCATGCACACTTTCTTATTCCATCCAACCATCTCACATGTGGTCTCTTTCTGAGTCTTTTACTACTTCCATAATCTATACTAAATATTGAATGTCTTTAGAAAAAATTTAAACTTTATTTAAATTTGCTAAATACATTCAACTATTCATAAAACAGAAAGATTAATATGAAACTAAATATTTTGAATGGTCTATTCTTCTCTTTTCATCCGGTATTTTTTGTGGACAGTGACAATATTAACATGGGAATTGAACTTGGTTCACTAGATTTGTATACATTGATCATTACCTTAAAAATTCAATATTTATGAATCTAAAGGCTCAGAATCAATTCCCATGCTATGTACTGTTATCAGGCCAGTAACATCTGGAGAAAAGAACGAAATAATATCATTCAAAACATTGTTATATACTAACCTATGTGCTATTACTAACAGTTGAATGTATTTGGAAAGTTTAAATTAAGTTTGACTTTTTCTAGAGACCTTAAATATTTAATGTTAGATGATGGAAATAATGCAACATATAATTTCTAATAATATTTTACATTTAGATTTAAATTGGAATATTTTCCATTGCTTGATACATGTATATGCAGTGCTCTATATAATATCACTTATATATGTGTGTGTGTATTTGAAACAAAATTATTGTTATTTTCCTAATTTTGAAATTTTAAGTACATAATGTTTATAAATAAGTCAAAATCAAAAAATAATATTTGGAGTATATTTGTATCCTATCATTATCAATAATATTACTATTAATTAATTAACAAAGTTATTAATCTGCATTTTAATGTTTTATTGTGAAGTTATTTAACATTAGATTAAGTATTTGTGCTACCACTCACCTATACATATGTTCAACAGAGAATTTTTGCTATTCAAAACATTACCAGGCAATAGCAGAATATAATGTATGTCTATGTGGATTCTATATGATTTTCTTTAGGTTCATGTGAATGTTAATAGGGAGTGTTGTTCATCTTTAATAGTTCATCCACTTTTGCAATATGATATAAGATCACTAGTTTATTTATGGAAAATATCATTTGTTCTCTAAACTATGATAGTCAGCTTACTTATCTTTGCATAGATATATGATTTCAACATTTAAGATCCTATCATTTCATACAACACTTAATACATGCTTACATTTTCCTTTTATCACTTAATATATACACGCAGCATAAGAAATTGATGTGTCTATTATAATATTAGATTTCACTACTTGCCTTTTTAAGTGATGATTATCATAGTATATTTGCATACTGGCATTGTTATAGTTCTTTTAAATTCAGTTTCAAATGATTCTGCAAAATTTTCCATTATTATTAAACATTTTTTTGATTCATTATAATTAAAGTCCCAATCTAAGATATGATGGCTAATGTCTGCTACCAACATTAGATATTATATATTTTACTTGGTCAACTTTCTATTCAGGTTACCATGTAAAATTGATTTATATACCATATTTGCCTACATCATTTTTGGTCTATTTTTTCATTCATCATAATATCATTCATTTTCAATCATTATTGATTGACTGATGAATGAAATCCACTTTGTCTCACCTTTAGCCCTCTTCTACACCTCATACTAGCATACTTCATTATTTTATTTATTCATATCACATGTAGTCTCTTTCTAAGTCCTTTATAATCTTTTGGCATCCAGTTTAATATTTCAACTGAACATCTTTTACCAACTCTTCTAGCAATATGTCCAGCCAACTGCATTTCAGTCTTTTAATTCTTTCAGTGGTGTCAGAGTTCTGGCCGAGAAGTGAACCCTGGGCCAACTGCTTGTAAGGCAGCTATGCCAATCACTCAGCCACCAACGCTTGACAATGTGTCAGTTTTGTCATCCATTTATTACATTTTTGATCTCTTTTTGTTATTCCTAACATGTATCTCTCCATACTTCACTGAGTGGTCTGAAGTTACTGTATTGTTCTTCTGTTAAGTGTTCAAATCTCAAATTCTTAAGTAAAAACTGGTAAAACACATTTATTAAAAACCTTCCTTTTCAAAAATGTAGGCATATTTCCTTTTAATAGTTCATTACAATGTACATATTAAATGAAGGCAGATGTTATGTATTATATCTAAAATAATGAAGAGTTTTACTAAACTCAATGTAATTAACTATATAACTTACCACATTAACATTAGCAACCTATAAAAAAATAGTTTTATGTGTGTGTGTGTTTATTAGCATAAATATTTTGACAAATAAAAGATGTTTGTTTTTGTTTATTTATTGGAAAACTCAATGTAGATGGTTTAAAACTATCTTGATTAGACTTAGCAAATACCTGAAAGAAACTTAGCCTTCTCTACACTTTTTGTTTTTGCTGTTTAATATGAACTTGTCTGAAAATCAATTTATTGGAAAGTTTAAAATAAAAAATAGCTAAAATTTCAGTGTAATCATAAACGCAGCTTTCTCGGAACTTTCTCTTGCTAAATTCATTCTCAAGCACGATTGATTGTGGGTTTATGAGCATTAAATTTTTTCTCCGTTCACATTGTAAGGAAAAACGGAATACATTCTTATAATTTAAGAAAAAGAAAGCTTTGATGAAGATCGGTTTGCAATATAATGGAAATGTTTACTACTTCTAGTTTTTTTTTTTTTTTTTTAGTAACTCGTTTATTTAACTACCAACATATACTATAATAAAAAGATTTATGTCAGATTCACATTTAACAATAAATAAATATAAATAATCCAACTTTGTCTTTTAGGCATTTGTTAAGTCTAATCAAGATAGTTTTTAATTATATACATCCAATAATAATAAAACATCGCATCCATAAAATAATAGATTTACATATTTTATATAAACGTTAAGCAAGATTATATAGAAGAGTATAATTTTCCACATCTCGTTTATATTCTGTAACAATGTACATTAGTTTATTTAAGAATAGAAAACTATTTTTCTAATACATTTTATATTTAATTGCTCTAAATATAACTTCTGACACTTTCAAATATTTCATAAGTAAATTAATAATCTTGTTGTATTTCCTCATAACAGAGCTTTTCGGTCATAATTAGTATAACTAAACATCAATTACAACAGATAGATTTTATTTAGGTATTTAAATTCTTAGATATTGCAAAAAAAAATCCATAATACTTTTTAATTCATTTTTTAAAACGCTTGTTTTATTTCTCATTGACTTCAAACAAATATTACATAATTTATCCATGGTCTTGCTTTCACAATTTCTATATAAAAATAGTAAAAATTGCTTTGAAAGAAAAAATAAGAATGAAAAAGTATTATAGAATTGTTTTTTTAAAAAACCTAAATCATATTTTTAAAAAATGTATGTTTGGGATTTTGGAGCTTTAAATCTTGATTTATTAACATTTTGGCTGACAATAGGAACTACGTTTTAATACCATAAGGGTTTTTTGAACTTCAGTAGTAGATAACTAGTACTAACTTCATTTCATTATTGTATTTCATATCAATTTTGCAATGTATTTTATTTTATTATCAGTAATATTAATTTATAAGTCACTATAATACAATTTTCTTGAGAAATTTGAAAATGTTTAGCTGAGATATCTATTGGGTTTTTTTTTACAATTTCCAAATGACTATACTCTCTCTTTTACTGTGTATACATATATATAAAACCAAAACCGCCTATCACTATACTAGTAAAAAATAAAAATGCAAAACCATAAAACAATACAATACTAGATTAAATCCAAAATTTTACCAAAATCTTTACACAACCATGGTTTCATCTACTACAAATAGACCGACTCAAGTGAAAATCTTAGTTTTGATTTTGTAAAATTAAAGTTTTTAGATTTAAGGATTGAGAAGGTTAGTGATGTTTTGTTTTGTAGTCATTTTGTAAAACCTAAGAATTTGAGAAATATAATTAGGCCTGATAGTTATCAGTGTTTTATGCATAAAAATTTTTTATTGGATTTTTGTTGTGGGAATACTTTTAATAATAATTTTAATGATAATGCTGATATTCAAAGAAGTCAATTTGCTGCTGAATATATAGAATTGGATTACAATGATGATTTTATTAAAAAATTAGTATTTAATAATAATGTTTGTAGTCGTGATTTTGATGGTAAGAATTTTGTTGGTAAGGCTAATAAGTATATGTCTTTCTTATTTAAGTCTTCAATATATAATTTGATTTATAAAAATAGTCATTTGTTAGGAGAAATGAAGATTGCATGGAAGAAAGGTTCTGTTTTGAATTCGTTACTTAATGTTTCAAAGCAGTCTATTGATAGTAGGTTGATTGCTGGTATTGTTTATAAGATTCCATGTAGTTGTGGTAAGTTTTATGTAGGCCAGAGTAAGTTTAGCCTTAATGAAAGAATTAAGGTTCATATAAGTAGAGTTAAACATATTTATCTTAATTTAGCTTTATATATTCATGAATTGAATACAGGTCATAGAATATTGTTTGACAATGCTTCGGTTATTTTTTATGAAAATAATGAGTTAAAAAAGAAGAATAAAGAAGACTTTGATGATAAACCTTCTTGAATCTGAGGTTATCAATCTTATGAAGACTTCTTTTGATATTAAGGGAAGGTGGAGTTTGAAATGAATTATGGGAAAGTTTGTTTGTTTGTATATATATATGTTTGTTCCTTTAGTTTGATTTTCACTGGTGAAGGTCTATTGGTAGTAGATGAAACCATGGTTGTATAAAGATTTTGGTAAAATTTTGGATTTAATTTAGTACTGTATTGTTTTATGGTGTTGCATTCATATATATATATATATATCATCATCATTATCAACCATTATCAATCCACTGCAGGATGAAGGTCTCTCTAAGTTTAATCCATCTCTGATGTTTAGCTTCTCTTCTCCACATCACCCCTGCCCACTTTCTTATTTCATCCATCCATCTCATGTGTGGTCTGTTTCTGGGTCTTTTAAAATCTCTTGGAATCCAGTTTAAAATTTCAATTATCCATCTATTATCATCTTTTCTAACAATATGTCCAGTCCAACTCTACTTAAATATTTTAATTTTTTCAATGAGGTCAGTAACACCTGTTTGTTCTCTTACCCATACATTGTGTTTACGATCTCTTCTTGTTACTCCCAACATACATACATCTCTCCATACTTTTTTGAGTGGTCTGAAGTCTCTAAATTGCTCTTCCATTAAGTGTCCAAGTCTCAGATTCATAAGTAAAAACTGTTAAAACACATTTGTTAAAAACCTTCCTTTTCAAACACATAGGCATATTTCCTTTTAGTATCAAGTTATTTCTACCAAAAACACTCCAACCATATTTAATTCTATGATTAATTTCCTCCATTATGTTTCCATCTGTATTAATAATATGACCAAGGTATTTGTAACTATTAACTTCTAATTCATCATAATCAATCTTTATTTTCATATTTTGAGCAAATCGATTAAACATTACTTTAGTCTTTTTAACATTTATCTTTAGTCCTACTTTCCTACTTTCATCTGATAATTCCTGCAACATTTCCTGAGTTCTGAAGCATTATTTGCAAAAACAACTACATCATCTGTGAAATCTAAATGACTTAAAAAATCCCCATTTACTTTCACTCCTTTAGTTTCCCATTGTAATCCACAAAATACTTCTTGCAGCACTGCTGTAAAAAGTTTTGGAGATATGGAGTCACCTTGTCTTACACCTTTCTCAATGTTGACTTTCCCAGTGTCATTATGTAATCGAATTGTTGCTGTTGCATTTTTACAAATATTCTTTAAAATATGACAATATCCTGGATCTATACCTTGATGAGCCAATGCTTTAATCACTGAAGAAATGTTTGTAGAATCAAATGCCTTTTATTAATCTACAAATCCAAAACATAATGACAACTCATATTCATTTATCTTTTCTATAACTTCTCTCAATGCCTGGATGTGATCTACTGTACTAAAACCATTTTTAAATCCAGCTTGTTCTCTTGGTTGGTGGAAATCCAATATTCTCTGTAGACGAGTTGTAATTATCTTGGTAAAGATTTTATATAAAACTGATAAAAGGCTGATAGGTCTGTAATTTTTAATATCTTCTTTATCACCTTTTTTATTAATATTATTACTGCATTCTTCCAATCATTCAGTACATCTTTATCATTTAGACATTTGGTATATAACTTTGCTAAAAAAAATTCTATTTCTTCACCTGCTTCTTTTAATATATCAATTATAATTCCATAATTACATGGAGCCTTTTTTTTCTTCATACATTTAATTGCATGTCTCACTTATTCATTTAAAATTCTGGGCAATTCGAAAGATATAATAGATATAGGAGGTACTTGTTCTTTATTACTATATAATTCTTGATAAAAATCTTCTACCAATTTCATGATGTCATATATATATATATATATGTGTGTGTGTGTGTGCGTGTAATAAAAATATTGTTAATAATAAATATAATGGTGATTGGGATTTGACTTGATAACCCTTGCTTCCATTATATTTTTTAAAATTAAAAGGCAGTTGAAGAGGGTTAAGTAGTTAACCGTAAGTACTTTTGCAAATTGTAAAGCTGCTACTGCTATTGCTACTACTACTACTATGATGACAGCAGTTATGGGGACATTGACAATGACTACCACTAAGACTATGATTACTACTACTACTACTAAACTACTACTATTACTACTGTTACTACTACTACTACTATAACTACTACTACTACTTACTACCATTACTATTATTATTATTACAATATTTATTAAATGATCATTTCAGATAACCATCAATGACTTCACAATAGTTAAAGAAAGCAGAGTTTAATGCAGACAGGACCTTTAATCATCGAAGACAAGCAGGTAAAGCAAGGAAAGCGGACATTATTTAGATATATCAAAAATAAAACACACATTTTAGACAAAAACTAACTTGTAATATTAACAAGTAAGCAAATGATGTATTATGCATGTGGATAGGGATATATGTTTAATATTTGTCATTTATTTTTAAATATAAAAAAGTTATATATATATAATAAAGATTATTTGAATTATTATGTAAAGTAATTTTAAATTTAATTATTAAAAAAATAATAACAATAATATTAATAATAATAGGGCACATATAATGTTTTAAAACTTATAAAATACATAACAGAAGATGAGTTAATTTTTGAATGTCCATATGAATATGATGTTATGGTTGGTATTTTTGACAAAAGCAAATAATATAATTCTGGATTTGTAAAAAATTCAATAGATTCAGCATTCTAAAATCATTATATGAAATTCAATAGATTTAGAATTCTAAAATTGCTATAGTTAAAATATAATTTTAATAATTGTAGAGAACAAAGTTAGTTTCCTTGCAAAATCTAAAACCATTATTGGTCAAATGTAGTAGGTTTCTTTTTGGATACATGCCCCAACTTTATACAGAACAGTTTATATTTTATAATTCAAATTCAGATAAATATCAATATTTTGATTAATAAGTAATTTATTTTTATGGGATTAAACAGAAATAAATCCAAATGAGGATTTCATTGTCTAAGCATAAAATTGAAATATTATTTGAAATGGTAAAAATTTAAAAATTATTAAATTATTGTTGCAAAGATTTATATACAACTTATAAAATACATTGTAAAAATAAATTCAGTAACAATAATTGATACACTATTTTCAACCATTATTGATTCACTTCTGGATGAAGATCTCTCCAAGTTCAATCTGTCTTCTCCGATCTCTAATCGTCCTTCTCAATATTATTCCAGCACATTTCCTTAATTCATCCATCCATCTCACATGTGGCCTCCTTTTAAGTCTTCTACAATGTCTTGGAATCCAATTTAACATTTCACCTGTCCATCTATTATCATCTCTTTTAACAAGGTCTCTAACCCAAATTCACTTGTCTTTTAATTCTTTCAAAGATATCAGTAACACTTATTTATTTTTTCACCCATGTATTTCACTTTCAATCTCTTTTTTTTACTCCTAACATACTTTAAAAACATTTACTTAATTTCAAATACAGATACTTATAACAATGATTATAATTTCATCTATTTATTCGTACGTTACATTATTTTTTATTAGTAAACATAAAAAAAAAAGTTTGCCAATAAAAATTTCTTTTTTAAGAATTAAAAACTGAAAATTAAAAAATCATCTTAAACTCTCATATATATAAAATCGCAGAGATAAATAATTATTAAAATAAAACTTTATTAAAAAAAGAGTAGTTTAAAACTAAATTTTCAGAAAAGATTTAGAGATAAAAATATATGTTTAAGTTTGAAAACAAATTAATTAATCTTTTGTAAAATGGAAATGATTATTTTAATTAGTAAACTAGCCGTTGGGCATTTAAATGTATAAGCATTGGTCAGATAGGAAAACAATAGAAACTTTTAGCAAATGAAAGGAATCCATCGGGAAATCGGACCCCAACGAAAAGGTTTTCACCATCATGACGTAATGTTGAGTTAATCTACAAAATTATTATAAAAGGAAAGGTTTGAAAATAAAAGAGTTAATTAGTTATTACGATGTGACTATATGTGTTAGTGTGGAGTTGAAGGAGAAGGAATTGAAAAGATGCACTCTTCAATCCCTTCAGTTTTGTTAAAAAAAAAAAAGAGAAATTACATCATTTTTTTTTCTACATTAAGGACCAATTAAACTAACAGATCTCCGGATAAATAAATAAAAAAACAACGGCTAACTCAACCAATCTTTTTAGGATGGCATGGGAATTCATGTTCAAATGGCAAGCAACAGATAAAGATGAACTATTTTAAACCGTAAGAACTTTATAATTAATGAATATTAAATTAAAAACTTTCCGTATTTAAAATAATTAAGAAATAGAATCCTATCTGACCAACGTTATTTATTAATTAGTTATAATTTTATTTAATGTATTTCTTTTGTAAAATCATTTTCATTTATTTATTTATTTGTTCTTTAAGTTTTATTATGATTTCTGTTTTTCATTAAACTAGTTATATAAATATTGAACTTAAGTCACGCGTGAATGGCTATATAGATTTGTAAAGTTATATTGGGGAGGGTAATCTTGGGTTATTCATTTCGTAGTTGAATTAGGTCAATGGATTGGATATATTGGTGTAATTAGTAGATGTAGTATGAGATTCGCTATGGGCAGAATCGCTTTTATACATCACACACTTCCGTTTTGCCTATGAAAGGGATTATAAGATGTAGAACACCGTTCCTTCCTATGGAGTTTTTTTTATTGCTCTCATCATCAGATAGATGTAATATTCCTACCTGACGAGAAGCAGTTTCTTCTCTTAACCTAATTGTGCTGCCCTATTCGTATTACATTAACACATTGATATATCAGATGGATTGAAGTTTGGTTTGACTGCGAACCTTTGGCCTAAGGTTATACAAGGATTGAATATTTTCTTTTCAAATGCAAATCTATGTAGTATATTCATACTCAACACTCTAAATAAAGATGCATTAAATTTAAGTTGGGTATAGATGCTTGCATGTGTTCGTTACCAGTTGATAATGTTTTTGGTTTTCATATTCGATCAAAATATATATATAGACATTCGGTAAATACTGATACCTTATGGTGAGTATCCAAAATGTATTTATTTGGGTGTCTTTTAAGTTATTGGTGTTAATGAAAGCATCTTATGGTGAATGCTATTGGGTTACTTATAAATTTCCCTCTGCAATTGACGCTATCAATGATTTTGTATTTTGATCATTTATGTTTATTTTGAAATATTTTTGACCGTGGAATCTATGTAACCGATCTATACTCAACATTTTTAAACAAATCTGTGCAAACTAATAATAGTATAAAATTTAAAATGTAAATTAAAAATCTAAATAAAAGTAAAAATAATGTTAAATGTTAAAGTAAACATATTAAAATAATAATGTTAAAACTTATATATATATGTGCGTAAATAAATTTTTGTATGTTAATTACTGGCAGTGGCTTATTTTATTTATTTTTTAATATTGAAATATAATTAGATAAGATATTATATTATTAAATCTCTGCTACTCCCTGAGCTAGTGACTTGGGCTAATGACCAGAATCAAAATTTAAAAAAAAAAAAAAAATTATTTTTGACTTACGTATCTGCCTATTTTATAAATTTTTCTAGGTTCAAATGCCTAGATGGCGCCCTGTAGTGCAGATGATGGTAAGCTCTATTCTCCAGATCGTTACAACTGGCGCCCAACATGGGGCCAATCTATTAATAAAAACCACATATACCCTGAGTAAATTTCTTTTTTCAAAATGAAATATTTTTATCTGTTACATAAAGTCATATACTGTAAATCTTATAAAAGCACTTCCAGAAGAAATTGCGCATATATATTAAACACAAGAAAGTATAAATATATTTTAAAACTAATTTTTGTTAAAAAAAAGTCAAAAGGTTGCAATAAATATGTTTTTTTGTTGATATATATTATGCTTTTATGTGTATAGGCGCACACAGCCACGTAAGTTTATGATTAAAATGTGGTACCTTACAATGAGTACCATTGGGAATTTACTTCAGTGTAATCCTATTTAAGCATTTTAATCAGTCATAAATAAGTTGGTGGTATTTGTAATTGTGCTGCAAATATACACCTATAAATCCATTATCTTTCAAAACGTATTTAGTTCAATGCAACCTTCTTAAATAAACAATTTAAATAACTTGCTTGTCATGCCGTGTGTAAAAATAAAATGTATAAAGAAAAAAATAATAGAACTCTTGTGGGGAGGAGGTGTAGATGTGGATGGTCCTTAGGAAAATGATAGTCAACATTTTTTTTGTATATAGTCTTTATACTAACCGAATGTTTTGTAAATTTTGTTAATCGTGTACCGTAATTACTAACCCTAAGTAAAATATTTTTTGTTCATTTTTTTAAGCAAGTTTACTCTATAAATTTTTCTAGGTTTAAATGCCTAGATGGCGCCCTGTAGTGCAGATTGTGGTTAGATTCGATCTTCACTTTCATTTCGATTGTTACAACTGGCTACCCAACTTGGGATGATCTTTAATAAACATGAGTGCCCTGAGAATTTTAAAAGTGAATCATGCCCATAATATTTTTTCTGAGATTAGTATAAATATATTTGTTGTGCTGACATGGAGTTACAGTTTGAAATTTTGTCTTAAAGGTACTGCCAGTAAGAAAAATTGTGCATATGTAGAGATAAATTCGAGGAATAAAAAGTAATAAATAAAATGTAATAATAAATATAAATCATAATTTTTTTAAAAAGTCTTGTTTAAATTAAAATCTAATCGTTCAACTTGCGTAAGTAATAGTTAAAGGTAGAAGAAAAGAAATTTAGAAGGGAGGGGGCAGAAATTTAGCTGGTAGTAAGGAATCATCAGTCAACATTTTTTTTATCATTATATTTATAATTACTGTTTTGTCTTTTAAAAAAAAAGTTTTGTCCTTTTGAAATTTCATATATAACAAATTTGTGTAACGTAATTACTAACACTAAGTAAATTCTTTTTTTTTTTAATGTTTTTATTTTTTTGAGGAAGTTTACTGATATGTAATGATATATAAATATGTCATTACATTAATTTAAAATAAAATCTTAAAGTTCGCAAATAAAAATAAAATATATTAAAAAAAAATAAATAAACGCTAAAATTAAAATGATTGTTAAACGTATACATTCGCACAGATTCAAAACTTTAAAAATATTTTTTTTAAAAAAACAAATAAATAAGTACTTGAACGTACTTTTTTTTACTTTTTTATAAAAAAAAGTACAAGACTTAAAGATAAAATATTTTTGTAAATGGAAATGATTGTTTATTAATTATCCAAAAGCTGTGTAATTAAAAAGTCAGATCAAAATTAGATAAGGAATAAAGAATTAGCTTGTCCAATATAGAATCAGCAAATAAAGGCCCAGACCATAACGAAAAAATGGAACAGTGATGTCTTTGTTTATGGAATCCATAGGAGGACTATAAAAAGAAAAATATTGAGTTCCAGTGAGTTGTTTTTCGAACTTGATCTGGGGAGACGAATGACAAGACACACTTGTCGTTCTCTCTCACTTATTTAAAAAAAAAAGACTGTGATACCAGAATGGAACCAGCTAATGCCACCTCCAAAACATTATTTTCCAATGGAGATGTTGTGGGAATTAAAAAACAGGAACCTGGACTATTCTGCCTTAAGCTATAGTGACATGAACTCTAAATTTAAAAATAATTAAGAACTTTCATTCAAGTTTATGAATTTCTATCTGACTTTTAAGTTTAAAATCAATTGATAATGTTCAAAATTTTATATGTTTTCTTTTTATTATTTTTTTATTTGTATAAATTATTTAAATGCATGAAATTTAAAGTTGGGTATAGACATTGCATAGATTCGTTAGCAGTTAATTATGTTGCTGTTTCATAGTCGATTGGAATATATATGTCATCATGTCACTGCAGTGTCTTATGATGAACACCATTGGGTTTTTTTGTATTCCCTATGCAATTGACATTATCGATGACTTTGTATTTTGATCGGTTATGTTTATTTTGGAATGTTTTTAACCGGGAATCTGTGCAGCTGATCTATACTCAACATTTTAAAACAAATTTTATAAAATTCATCTGTGCGAACATAATAAATGTTAAATTTATGTCGGGCGTGAATGGCTGTATAGATTTGTAAAGTTATATATAGTTTAAGGGAGGGTAATCTTAGGTTATTCGTTTCATAGTTGAATTGGCTCAATGGATTGCATATATTTGTGTAATTAGTAGATGTAGTATGAGATCTGCTATGGGAAGGATTGCATACATATGCCACACATTTTCTGTTTACCTATGGATGGGTTTGTAACACGGCAAAGGACCGCAATCCATTACTATGGAGTTTTATGTTTATTGTTCTACTCGCCAACAGATGCAGCATTCCTGTTGGTGGAGAGATAATGTCTTCTCTAACTCTACTTACTGTTCAGATGTACATTCCTGACAGTATAGTATTTTGTGTTGTCGTATTTTCATGCTACATTGAATACATAAATGTATCAGATGGATTGACGCCAGTTTGACTGCGAACTTTTTGGCCTAAGGTTAAATAAGGGATAGAATATTTTCTTTTCAAATACAATCTATATAGTCTATTCATACTCGACTCACTAAATAAATATTAAACTCATTATTGAAATCTATTTAAATGTAAAATTAAAGATTGATATAAACATCTAAAATGTTATACTTATTCCTCAAATTAGAATGATTTTATATGTGCGTAAATAAATATTTTTATGTGTTAATTTCTGGCAGTGGCTTTTATTTTTTTTATATTTGAGATATAAAGTTATATTTTATAATCTCTGCTGTTCCACTGAGCTAGTGACTTGGGCTAACGACCTAAATATTTAAATAAAGTGGAATCTTAACAGCGCGTATCTGTCTATTCTATAAATTTTTCTAGGTTTAAATGCCTAGATGGCATCCTGTAGTGCAGATTGTGGTTAGATTCAATCTTCACTTTCATTTCAATCGTTACAATACATAAGTCAAAAAAACATAACCAATGTACCGGTCAAAAAGAAGGCAACACATCAACAAACCCAAACTCAAGGTTGGATTCAAACTCAGGCAGTTTAAACTGAATTCAAACCCAACTCACGAGCTCAGATCAAATCAATGGATGACATATATCGATGGTACATGACTATGCACCAAGGAACTAGCTCAACAGATGATGATGATTCTTTATAAATCAACTCATATATATATATGTTCAGGCTGCCAATACAGACAGTGAGCATTAATATTAAAATAATTTGAATAAAAAGAAAGTAAAAAAAAATCAAATGGGTTAATAAAATGTTTAATAATAATTATAATTTTGTTCAACTTTTAGATTGTGATTATATAGATTACCTCCAGTCTTTAAACAGAATTTATATTTACAACAAGAATGGCAGTCCTTATTATATGCCAATACTATTACGCAATATTATATGATAAATATATGTCTATGCCCCCGACAAGAAAATAAAGGTAGATAAAGGTATTTGGCTATGACTGAAATTTTTATTCTGATTCTAAAGGAAAGAATGTGATATTTATTTTCACATTCATAAATCAATTCAAAAAGAGCAAGATACGTATTTAGGGCATAACTTTAATATTTAATAGAAAACTTACTTAATTATAAATATGAATTTGTTCGACTTTAATAAAATCAATTCATCACGATTTAAGAGGATTAGAGTGGGCTTTACTGGAACTGAGAAATAAATGGTACTGATGACTTATGAGCTATAAAAATGAACACGATAAATATGATGGCTGGTTGGTGATTTAAGTATGAGGGGAAACCAGGTCAGGTCATAGTCGTGAGCCTTTGGTGTTCCAATGTAATAAAAAAATGAGCAAGTGGAGGAAGTGCTTTCTTCCTAGATAATTAAACTAATAGAAATATCACCGAGGACAAGCCTATGAAACAGAAGGTGGCTCGCGTCAGCAATGTTCGGAAAATGTATCTAAAAACAACTGGTAAATTTTTGTGAGATTGATTAGGAAAGAAGCACTAGCCTGAAGGCATCAGATACAGTATAAAGAGCCCAGGAAAAGTTTCCAAGCAGCTATTATTCCTCATTAAGAGAAGCCATATATATTTCATTAGAGAAGAAGCCGCCCAGTTAAATTATGAACTAAAATAGTGTTTCTACCATGGTGGGGGAGGGCTTAACTTCAAGAATGTGACTATGGTTCCTTAAGTCCCCTGAAAATCTTTAATGTGGCTGCAATATAAAAATTCATATACCAATCGTAAGATGCCGAAACCTTAGAGAAATCCATCAAAATGCTATTCACATAATTTTCAAAATGCGCGCATACGTTTCATCCAACTGGACTCTGCCCTGTGGAAACTCACAAACCAACCATGAAGAAATGGTAATATTTTTCCTTTTGAACCTGACCAGTTCCGAACTTTAATTTAAAACATCTTTAAGCTATCTACTGTAAAATTGTCTTTTTATTAATGCTATTTTAAATTATGTAGTAATTCTCTATCTATCTCTAGTTTTTAGATTTAATATCTGTTAACTTTCCTTTCTTAAGATGGTAGTTCATTTATTTAACCCTATTATATATTTGCTAGATGATTATTAATATAATTTATTTTTTATTATATGCCAATAATTACTTCAACTCGATAATAATTCCCTTCATTGCATTTGCCATGTTAAATAATATTATATTTATTTTTATAGTAATTCTTACCCACTAGAACTAATTTGATACAGTTCTATTAATTATCAAGTTGAAGGATTTATACAATTTTTGCTATTTTATTAATGGCTAATAACAACAAATTATTAGCTCAATTTCTAACCTATGCTCCCGGCCACTTTACTGAGTTTATAATATCTATTTATTCACATTAATATATTGTTTTGCAAAAAGGTCGATAAAGGAGTTAAATGAATATATTCTAATTCAAATTTTATACTTTCTAGTAATATTCAGGAAGGGCATGGGATTTAGGGCATAATTAATATAATTTCTAATTGCATTAAATACTTTTTGATTAAAGCACGTTTGACCTTAATTTAACTTGATCAGGTCATCACATAGAGCACTCTTTATATAAATGGGGTTTTATTATTTAAATACAATGATTATCAAGTCATTATTTTCTGAACTTTGCTGACGCGAGCCATCTCCTGTTTCATAGGCTTGTCCTCAGTGATATTTCTATTAGTTTAATTATCTAGGAAGAAAGCACTTCCTCCACTTGCTCATTTTTTTATTATATTGGAACACCAAAAGCTCGTGGCTACAACCCGGCCTGGTTTCCCCTCATACTTAAATCACTGACCAGCCATCATATTTATCGTGTTCATTTTTATAGCTTATAAGTCGTCAGTACCATTTATTTCTCAGTTCCAGTAAAGCCCGCTCTAATGCTCTTAAATCGTGATGCATTGATTTTATTAAAGTCGAACAAATTCATATTTTTTTATAATTAAGTTTTCTATTAAATATTAAAGTTATGCCTTAAATACGTATCTTGCTCTTTGTGAATTGATTTACGAATGTGAAAATAAATATCACATTCTTTCCTTTAGAATCAGAATAATAATTTCAGTCATAGCCAAATACCTTTATCTACCTTTATTTTCTTGTCAGGGGCATAGACATATATTTATCATATAATATTGCATAATAGTATTGGCATATAATAAGGACAGCCATTCTTGTTGTAAATATAAATTCCGTTTAAAGACTTGAGGTAATCTATATAATCACAATCTAAAAGTTGGACAAAATTATAATTATTATTAAACATTTTATTAACACATTTGGTTTTTTTAACTTTCTTTCTTATTCAAATTATTTTAATATTAATGCTCACTGTCTGTATTGGCAACCCGAACATATATATATATATATAACTTGACTTATAAAGATTCATAGTTATTTTATTATACTTTATTAGAGTTAGATCAGGGGTCTCATTAATCATCATCATCATCATCCATTGAGCTAGTTCCATGGCACATAGTCATGTATGTCATCCATTGATTTGACCTGAGTTCGTGAGTTGGGTTTGAATTCAGTTTGGTTGGCCTGAGTTTGAATCTGACTGAGTTTGGGTTTGTTGATGTGTTGGCTTCTTTTTGACCGGTACATGGTTATGTTTTTCAGTGAGGACACTGCTCTGATAAGAAGCAGAGAAATATAATAGAAAGCAGACATGAAAAGTTAAATTTTGGGAACATGAAAACAAACTATAACATAAGGGAAGCTTTGAGGATGTGTGGCTAAGGACCAGTCATGATCGCCGATCGATCCAGACTTCTGTGCTATAATGGTTCGCATCTCGATGTAACAACTGCCTATGTAGCACCTACTGAAGAGTTCGTTTTTGCCTTGCCTTGATGCCCACAATACAGAGGAGTTACAACAATCAAATCTAACCAAAGAGCGACCGTTCACTACTAAAGAAGTGGAAAAATTCCATGGAACGGTCAGCAAGATGCCAAGTTTATTCGAGGACTTTATCACCTAGGTAATTATGAATAAGACATTTTATATAATTATGTGCACATACCTTTAAATTTAATGCAATTGCCAATCCCACATATAATGAAATAGACATTAATTAGACTCTGAATATTTGGAATGACTATAAAGGGATAATTTATTTCAAAGATTACAATCATTTATAGAATCTTCTATTGTATTTTATTTATTTTTTTGTAGTATTATAGCATAATCTGTTTTTTTCATACTGAGTGTTTATAATTTAGAGTGTTTCTTTTATTATAATTTATTGTATTAAATATCTTTTATTTATGTAAAATATGTTTCATCTCTTTCTTCGCCACTTCCAAAAGTAATATAGTGTTAGGATTGGGAATAATTATTATGCATTTGAGTACTTAATTAACACATGAAGCTAGTGGTGCAGTATTTGATCCCATTAAATTTATAATTATCCAAGCACTGTAACTTTGTTAAATCTTACAGCAGTCGGGAGAAGGTTGACCGGGAAATATAACCTGGGGCTATATCCGTATAGCATACAGATTCGGTCAAGTACGGATATAGACTCGTCTATGTCTGTATTTTCTCTTTGCTTGTGGTAGCGAAAAGTGGACAATCTTGAATTATAAGAATTCCCCATTATATTTATATAAAAGGGAAGTTTAAGCCTTTCGATCGCCAGGTTTCCATTTCATTTTGGGGGCCACAGTCCAGGATTTCTATTGCTGTGCAATTAGTGATCACGTATTGAATAATCTTGTAAGATAATGGAAATATTTTCTAAAATAATATAGATGTTTTTAAAATATATAAAATTCGCATTGTAAATCAGTGGTTAGAAGCGAAGACGAAGGGGATAAATTTTTTGCTTTATAATACTTCATATATGTGTTTCATCGTCAAGTGTGTACAAAGAATAGAAAGAAGGGAAAATTTTAATATTAAGAAAGTTTTGAAATGCGTTGTGACATATTTAATAAAAGACTAAAAGTATTCCAATATATTCGCCATGTATCTCAAATTGCTGGTAATGAAATATAAATCATTTCAGAAAAGAGAAAGGAAAAATAAAACAAAGTTTCGTGAAAGTTTTAATGCTAAGTAATAAAAATAGTCGCAAAGTCCAGTTAAGTTAAAAATAAATAAATGTGTGTATGAATTCATAGTCATAATAATAAAGTGTATTCAGCTATAATTATAGCGATCAAATATAAATTATATAGATGTTTGTTGTAACGAAAATAAAGTAGATAAGTTAAAAGGAAAAAAAACAGTTTTAGTAAGGTCTTAATCATAAATGATAGATTCTAAAATATTCGCATATCTCAGTTAAGTTGAAGAAGAAATATATAGGTTGGACTTTAGAATAATCGCATATGTAAGCGAAGTTGAAAAGATATATGTGTGAATTTATAATAACGTATCCCAGTTAAGCTGAAAATAAAATATTTATAATGATAAATGATAAAAATGTTCAAGTGTATTTGTTAGGTTGAAGAAAAATATATATGTCTGATTTTAAATATTCAAGAAAAGAAAGTAATTGATAAATTACAAAATGTAGTAAGTATAACAAAGTATATTAATTAAGTTGAGGAAATATATGTGTATGATTTTAAAAATAATCGTGAGGATAACTTGATCAATAAATTGCTAAAATAGCCTGTACAACGAAGTATACCTGTTAAATGGAAGGAAATATATCTCTATGATTTTAAAATAGTAAAGAGACAATATAAATTACAAGCATAGTGTGTGTAACGAAGGAGGTTAGTCCATTAAAAAAATATATATGTGTATGATTTTGTTTTAAAACAACCGTAACCTTAAAGTGATCGAAATTTATAAACAGAATATTAGAAATATATATCATAAGTGTGTACTGTTGGAAATACAGTCAAATAGAAATGAGTTTATTTATAAATATCATTAACAGAGGAATAAAGTATAATAGTTAAGTTAGATTTAAGAAATATATAAGAGCGTTCTTAATTGAAATAGTGAGTCAGAGTTGGATAAGTTAGAAAAAAATATAGGACAATCATCAAGGTCGGGCAGGCAGTCAAACGGGTCTAAGGCAGGTGAACAAGAGGGTGAACTAGAGTACGGATGTTTGGGTTGGCTAGCGATCTAAATGCTAACTGACAAATAACAAATATATTAAAAGTAAATCAAAGTAGAAAGGCAAAAAGTCAGTAGAAAGAAATTTTTTATGTAGATATATCCAGAAGAGTTTAGTAAAATAATAGTAATAATAAATACAGATATCAAGAAGGGTTACATAAAGTTATATTTATGCATACAAGGTCCCAAGCTAAAATGGACTTTCAAAAAAAGGAAGTAAAAAAGGGGAATGAAGATATGGCAATGAAAGTAAAGGGTAAAACAAATTATAGTGATATCATGGATATGCTAATGCAAGTGAGGGTTGAGTAAGAGCAATTCATGAAAAACTGCGTGGACAGACAGGAGAGAAGGATGGAAGAATGGCTGGTGAAGATAGAAATAGACAACCAGAAAAGAATTGCTGAAGCCAGGGAAGAAATTAGAAATGATGTCATCCAGCAATTAGAGGCTAAGAACACAAGAAATGGATTTTACAGAGAAATTGAGTGGGATGAACAAAAGAGTATGGAGCCATGTGTATATGATGAAGTAGAAAGGGCTGAGAGTATAGGTAGAGAGTCAGCTGTGTTTGATCTGAGAGAAGACATAGGGTGGCCAGAAAGAGAAATAAGAAAGTTAGATGAAGAAGGGGAAGTAATAAAAATAGAGGATAGTAGGATACTGACAAGCATGCAGGAAAATATAATTCAGATAGCGAAGGCAATAGAAAAGTTTGAAAATAAAAGAATTAATTAGTTATTACGATGTGACAATATGTGTTAGTGTGGAGTTGAAGGAGAAGGGGTTGAAAAGACGCACTCTTCAATCCCTTCAGTTTTGTTAAAAAAAAAAAAAAGAAATGACATCGTTTTTTTTTCTACATTAAGGACCAACTAAACTAAAAGACCTCCGGATAAATAAATAAAAAACAATGGCTAACTCAACCAATCTTTTAGGATGGCA
Organism: Epiperipatus broadwayi; assembly: GCA_028023455.1. Classification (NCBI taxonomy): domain Eukaryota; kingdom Metazoa; phylum Onychophora; class Udeonychophora; order Euonychophora; family Peripatidae; genus Epiperipatus; species Epiperipatus broadwayi. The sequence continues at coordinate 1,032,424 of JAQFVV010012544.1, forward strand.
TGGGAATTCATGTTCAAATGGCAAGCAACAGATAAAGATGAACTGTTTTAAACCATAAGAACTTTATAATTAATGAACATTAAATTAAAAACTTTCCGTATTTAAAATAATTAAGAAATAGAATCCTATCTGACCAACATTATTTATTAATTAGTTATAATTTTATTTAATGTATTTCTTTTGTAAAATCATTTCCATTTATTTATTTATTTGTTCTTTAAGTTTTATTATGATTTCTGTTTTTCATTAAACTAGTTATATAAATATTGAACTTAAGTCGGGCATGAATGGCTATATAGATTTGTAAAGTTATATTAGGGGAGGGTAATCTTAGGTTATTCGTTTGGTAGTTGAATTAGGTCAATGGATTGGATATATTGGTGTAATTAGTAGATGTAGTATGAGATTCGCTATGGGCAGAATCACTATTATACACCGCACACACTCGTTTTGCCTATGGGAGGAATTATAAGATGGAGACCGCATTTCTTTCCTATGGAGTTTTTTTTTTATTGCTCTCATTGTCAGATAGATGTAATATTCCTATCTGACAAGAAGCAGTTTCTTCTCTTAACCTAATTGTGCTGCCGTATTCATATTACATTGAACACATTGATATATCAGATGGATTGGAGTTTGGTTTGACTGTGAACCTTTGGCCTAAGGTTAAACAAGGATTGAATATTTTCAAATGCAAATCTATGTAGTTTATTCATACTCGACACTCTAAATAAAGATTCATTAAATTTAAGTTGAGTATAGACGCTTGCATGGGTTCATTACCGGTTGATTATGTTTTTGGTTTTCATATTCAATCAAAATATATATAGACATTCGGTAAATACTGATACCTTATGGTGAGTATCTAAAATGTATTTATTTGGATGTCTTTTAAGTTATTGGTGTTAATGCAAGCATCTTATGGTGAATGCTATTGGGTTACTTATAAATTCCCCTCTGCAATTGATGGTATCAATGATTTTGTATTTTGATCGTTTATGTTTATTTTGAAATGTTTTTGACCGTGGAATCTATGTAACCGATCTATACTCAACATTTTTAAACAAATCTGTGTGAACTAATAATAGTATAAAATTTTAAATGTAAATTAAAAATCTAAAATAAAAGTAAAAATAATGTTAAATGTTAAAGTAAGCATATTAAAATAATAATGTTAAATTATATATATATGTGCGTAAATAAATGTTTGTATGTTAATTACTGGCAGTGGCTTATTTTATTCTTTTTTAAAATTATTCTTAGATAAGAATTTTTTTTTTTATGAATATAAATCTCTGCTATTCCAATGAGCTAGTGACTTGGGCTAATGACCGGATATCAAAATATATTTATTAAAATAAAAAAAGTTTTTTTTTTTTTGACTTACGTATCTTAGCGATATATAAATATGTCGTTACATTAATTTAAAATAAAATCTTAAAGTTTGAAAATAAAAATAAAATCTATTAAAAAAAAAAAAAAACTAAACGCTAAAATTAAAATGTTTGTTAAATGTATATATTCGCACAGATTCAAAACTTTAAAAATATTTTAAAAAAAAACAAACAAATAAATAAGTATTTGAATGTACTTTTTTATAAAAAAAGTACAAGACTTAAAGATAAAATAATTTTGTAGATGGAAATTATTGTTTATTAATTATCCAAAAGCTGTGTAATTAAAAAGTCAGATCAAAATTAGATAAGGAATAAAGAATTAGCTTGTCCAATATAGAAGCAGCAAATAAAGGCCTGGACCATAACGAAAAAATGGAACAGTGACGTCTTTGTTCATGGAATCCATAGGAGAACTATAAAAAGAAAAATATTGAGTACCAGTCTGTTTTTTCAGCTTGTTTTTGAGGGTCAGTGATAGGACGCACATATCACACTCTCTCTATTTTAAAAAATGAAGTGACTGTGATACCCAAATGAACTAGCTAATGCTACCTCCGGAACATCTGACCGGGTTTTCAAATAAAGTCTCCGTGGAAATTTACATCAAGAGCAGTGATTTCTTCTACTGTAAGCTATTGACATGAACTCTAAAATTTAAAAATAATTAAGAACTTTCCTTCAAGCTTATGAACTTATATCTGACTTTGAAGTTTAAAATCAATTGAAATGTTTAAATTTATATGTTTTGCGTTGATAAACATCATTTCCATTTTTTTTCTTATTGTATAAATTATTTATTGTATTAATACTTATCGTGTAAATTATTTAAATGCATGAAATTTAAAGTTGGGTATAGACATTGCATAGATTCGTTAGCGGTTAATTATGTTGCTGTTTCATAGTCAATTGGAATATATAAGTCATCATGTCACTGCGGTGTCTTATGATGAACACCATTGGGGTTTTTTTTGTATTCCCTATGCAATTGACATTATTAATGACTTTGTATTTTGATCGGTTATGTTTATTTTGAAATGTTTTTAACCATGGAATCTGTGCAGCCGATCTATACTCAACATTTTAAAACAAATTTTATAAAATTCATCTGTGCAAACATATTTAAATGTTAAATTTAAGTTGGGCGTGAATGGCTATATAGTTTTGTAAAGTTATATTAAGGGAGGGTAATCTTAGGTTATTCATTTTGTAGTTGAATTGGCTCAATGGATTGGATATATTTGTGTAATTAGTAGATGTAGTATGAGATCCGCTATGGGCAGGATTGCATATATATGCCACACACTTTCTGTTTGCCTATGGATGGGTTTGTAAGACAGCAAAGGATCGCAATCCATTCCTATGGAGTTTTTTGTTTATTGTTCTACTCACCAAAAGATGTAGCATTCCTGTTGGTGGAGAGACAATGTCTTCTCCAACTCTACTTACTGTTCAGATGTACTTTCCTGACAGTATAGTATTTTTTGTTGTCATATTTTCATGCTACATTGAATACATAAATGTATCAGATGGATTGACGCCAGTTTGACTGCGAACCTTTTGTCCTAAGGTTAAATAAGGGATAGAATATTTTCTTTTCAAATACAATCTATATAGTCTATTCATACTCGACTCACTAAATAAATATTAAACTCATTATTGAAATCTATTTAAATGTAAAATTAAAGATTAATATAAACATCTAAAATGTTAAACTTATTTTTCGAATTAGAATGATTTTATATGTGCATAAATAAATATTTTTATTTGTTAATTTCTGGCAGTGGCTTTTATTTTTTTTATATTTGAGATATAAAGTTATATTTTATAATCTCTGCTGTTCCAATGAGCTAGTGACTTGGTCTAACGATCTAAATATTTAAATAAAGTGGAATCTTAACAGCGCGTATCTGTCTACTCTATAAATTTTTCTAGGTTTAAATGCCTAGATGGTGCCCTGTAGAGCAGATATCATAGTTTGCAGTTAGATTCGATCATCACTTTCATTTCGATCGTTACAATATAGATATATCATTTTTTTATTTTTTACATGTAAATAATTTAAAAACATAGAAAAAGCCATACAACAACAAATAATTTATTAAAAATTATATTTGTTGTTACATAATATTTATTCTTAAGAATTATTTATAAATTTATATTAAAGCAATTTTCACAGGTAAAAAATGTTAACACACACATTGGTTTTGTCTGGGCATATATTTGTATATTGTTGATTCTAACATTATACTAGTGTTTTGATTGGATCACACTTTCTATTGTTCAAAATTACAAATGTCCAAAATATCAGAAAACTTATTTACACACCTGCACTATCTTTAAATAATATATGATATGATCTAATTAATATAACTGTAAAATATTAATCATTGTAACAAGGCACGTAAATAAATTGAAAATATAGGTCTCTACATGTAAGCATGCATGTATAACATCCATTTTGGTGATTTATAAATATATTAGTTTACCAAAATCATTTAATTTATTTGCATATGATAATTTTTAAATGTTTTTAGACAAATTTACGTATTTAATCATCATATTACTCTTGTAGTTAAAAATCTATGTAGGATTCTTGTTAAAACAATTGGATGAAACATAATATTTCTTCAGTGGGGGAAAAATTGCATCATTGCAAAGTATCATAATATTTATTTAATTTGCATATTAAATATGTAATGATAGAACAGCTTGAGTAAGTTCAAATGTTAATTATATTGGCAGACAAAACATCAAAGTCTTACGTACATTGGTGAAATTACACTTAAAGTTAAAATGAAAAGGTCTCTAATATATCTATTAATAAAGTTAAAGTTTATAATGGAAAGATACTTTTTTATCTAAATATGAATTAGACAAAAATTATAATGACAAAGATAAGGTCAAATTGATGATTGGGACAATGAAGTCATTTAAACACTTTGTCTTCAATGGATTTATTTTTAAATTAATACTTCATAAATGATTAAAACATAATATTATAAAATTGTTTATGAAGTAAAAGTTCAGTAAAAACCAACAATGACTTTTTGTAACAAAGTATAAGAAAGTCTATTGAAATGATTTCAGATTTCAGTTTATAACTGACATTTAAAAAAAATTACCATTCTACTAGTATGAATAAAGTATCAAAAAATATTTTCAATTGTTTGAAAAGCTTATTAAAATACTTATCTTCTCAGTTATATATCTGCACGAGACAAGAATTTCTTTACATATTTATATCTTACCAGAGTGAAAATAAAAGCAGATATTTCAGCTCTTTCCTATAAAATTACCCTTTAAAGGAATTAGAAAAAAACAATGCTTATATCTCTAGTTTGTCTTATAGAAAAGATGATATTAACTTATATTTCATAAAATTTATAAAGGACTTATTAAGTCATTAAACATCACATGAACACCATTCTTTATGCATCCACAAGCTGTTTTTCACAGAGGCAATACTCTCCATACAGTAGCACCACTCAGTGCAAGCCAGAAAAATCAATGGATGCAGGAAGGTTTATGCATAAAATCCCTACCAAGACTCCTCACTGATGAAAGCCACAAGCTAAAAACTATAGGAATATTGGATGAGTAGGCACTAGACAGGGATTTTATGCATAAACCCCTACTGCATCCATTGATTATTCTGGCATGCACTGAGTGCGTCTACTGTATGGAGAGTTTTGCCTCTGTGAAAGGACTTATTATTGTTATTTGTAAATAAATGTTTTATTTTTTTCAATATGGATTTTGAATATAATAAACATCAATAGTTATAAACCATGTAAAAATGTATTTTTTAAAATGTAATGAGTTTATGAAATTAAAAATGTTAAAATAATTAGAATATAGAATCATCTTAAATTTCTTTTACCAAAATACAACTATATCTTTTGTGTCCATAATTGTAATATAAATAAATCAGTGAAAAAAACTTTTAGATACAATACCCTGTGGTAGAAACTGCCACATCATCAAATTATTTAAATCAAATATTTTTATAATAAAATTATGATAAACATTGATGTAATCATCTTATAAAAACAGGCACAGTAAAGTATCACATAGTTTTTTTTTTCATTTTACTTTTAGCATTTGCATTAAATTCATTCTATCAATTGTTCTTTACAATTTCTATTGTGTGATTCAGTAATCAATGAACATTAGGGGACAATATTACATCCAAATCCCAGACAAGTATGTAACTATTGTCATTCATTGATGGTGAAATGGTATATTCTTATAGACTATCCATTTCACCTAATTTATCCCATAACTATATCTGTGCTAACTTTAAACCTTATCGAGTACACATATATCTATGTAAACATCACTATATATGTATCAGTGCTTAGAGCAGACTGTGGTATACAAAAGGCTTATATATATTATAGCAGATCTCTATTAGAAGTTAGATCTTTTAAAATTATAAATTTATTAATTCATTAGTTTTCAAGGAAAACTGCATATATGTATAAATTTCACATAGGAGCAGCATACATATATACCGAAATGTTTATAAAAAATGTTTGTTAAATTTATAAATCTAAAATAAATTGTTGTCAAAAAAAATCATGCCACACCACCTGTTTTAAGATGCATGAAAATTAAATCTGTAAATCTATAATTTTAGGATAATAATTTTTGAAGTATAACTTAGTCAAAAACAAAATTCATTCAACCAGACCTATTTAACCACCATTTGGGAATTGAGTTGGCCAAACTAAACTAAATTTAAATGACATAAAAATTAAACATTAAAAAGGCCAATTATAAATCTAAAATTGAAGTTGTAAACAAGCTAATGGATTTCCTTGCTGTGAATCAGCTTGTGTGAAAATATAGGATTTATAACTGGTATAAAGAGCTTTACTGTGGACATTTTTTATACTCTGTAAAATTCATAGTTGTGTTGTTACCAAAATCTATGCCCATTTAAACTGTATCATGTGTGAGGACGACTGTGGGTTTGCCATTTCTTCCTAGAGAAAACAGTCACCTTCAACCCTATCCTATATGCAGCTGTGGCATGTGATCATCATCACCAGGATGGAGAGTTACAGCCATTGCTTTTTATCAAGAGAAGACTCTACCAACAAGCAACCTATCCAGAGAAGAGTGCCACCATGCCTACTCCAAGTGTCTGACATCCAAGCTGTAAAAAAGATTTGGGAATGTTTTTCAAAACCACAGAGTTCTGAAATTAATTTCTAATCTAAAATATAGATATATAGATATATATTAAGCTAGCTACTGTAATCTAATGAACATTCATTCTAATTATAAATTTTTTTTTTAATTAAATCAATCTAAAATAAATCTGTGAAACTTGACTGTATATTAAATATTGTAGTTCATCTCTTAATCTCAATAACTATAGTTATTATTTTAAATTATCTAAAACTGCGGTCATGTCTGTAACTGTCTTTAATTATTTCTTTCATTATTTAAATATATATGTTATGATATGCCAATATTTTAAGGCGGCAAATAATTAATTTAGTAAACTTTAAGAAGAGACAATTAGAAACTCTCCAGTGTAAGATTTAACAATGCTCTTTAGCATATATAAATTGCTGCTTCGAAGTCTTATGTCACTACATAATAACCGATTGCTATGCACTCATTATTATACACATTTTATTTATTTTGATTATAATATGTTTAGTAATGTTTGCTTAATGAATTACTCGCTTATCAGTTGATTATTAGTTATAAGTAAAATGATTGCTAAGGGTGGTATTAAAAGTTTTTTTTTCTCATATGTTATAGCACCGGCCTGGACGTGAACCCACAACCGTCTGCAACCAACTACTTGCTTGCAAGATAAGTATATTTTAAATGTTGTTAAGGCCTTTAAATATACTTTCTCCTCCCTAACTTAACTTTATATATATACTGATTCAGTATATTAACTGGATTAATAGTAGTTACTCCTTTACTTAGTAAGATTACTATATGCTATCCAAGAGCTGGGTCAAGTTAGTTTGGGCAGAAACTATATTTAGGTGGCTTAATTGATTAATTTATATATATACATATTACTATTACTAGACATTGTGAGCATGTTTTTATTAAGCACCAAGTATGCACTAATGTTTTGCTACACCTTTCTTTTAAGATGGTTCATGGTATCAAGCCACCAATTCTTCAGTTTTAATGGCTATATCTTTTACAATTGGAACATGAAGTACTTTATTCAGAGCCTATCCAACTTCTCGAACTGATATGTTCTTTATAATTAATAGTGGCAAGCCATTTGGTCTTAGGGCACTGATTATTAGATACTGAAGCCCATGAAAAATTACTCACTTGCACTGTAATCTTAAATTTGGTATTTTATAAGTGCCATAGTCTTCAGATGCAAAACCTAAGGTTAACCAGTTCTTCCTATCCCCCTTTCACAATAATATTTAGCATTAGTCAGAAACAGTAATATAGTTTACCTTGGAGAATCTGTATTTTAAGCTTATTTAATTACTCCTTGATAATAGTTAGATGATCTGCTAAATGATATATATATAATAGTCATCCTCACTTGTGTTGTAGCTCATAACATTAGCAAAACAAAGAATAAAATTGGAATATCAAAATGTAATAGGCATGCTTTATTAAGCATAGATAGTTAAATAAATTAAAACTACAACATTAAAGATGAGATCTCTGTAACATTATCTATCTCATCACTACTGTAATGCTTGTGTGTGTAAATACAAATACCTAATACTAAATAACTAATATTCTTTGCTTTATTTAATCATTAGTTAACATTTATTTTAATAAACTTACATAAAATTAAAATTTGTTTCATGTCATTCCTTACAATCCAACTCCAAATCATCTAAATTCTTATTATTAATATGTATAATATGCCTTCTTTAGTTAAGTCATAGTATGTTAAGTAATTATTAATTATAAATAAATTATTAATTGTCCTGAGACTCATGTTTCTCCCTTTGCTCAGCCAGCTTGCAGAAGAAATTGAGGCTGAGTTTAACCTTGTAGATGTCATTGAAAGGGAACTTAATTACAGAATGCTGGTAAATGAGTTAAAGTTTGATTAGATTCGAGTTCTTTCCACCTCATTAAGATCAGCTTTGGTCTATTTTGCCTGGACTCTGGATTTTGTCACGTGAATGTAAAAATATGCTGTTACAATGGAAAGCATTAATAAAAGATTACCATTGATTAAAACTATTACCCAGAAACTGTTCTGTGATTTGAAAGTGATTTCTATCATTTAGTATCCATTGATTATATAAACTTAGACTAGATGGGTCTTGAGTAGAATGGATTACAGCTCTTAATACCATCCTCAGAAATATATAGTAAGAGTTTATACAAGTAACTGTTCAAAATCAGCACATATATATTATCTCAAATATATATATATCACAAAATCAAAAGTTGAGAAAACTAGATAAATTACTGATCAGTCAAAATTGTCAGATTGATTAAATTAAAGAGTATTGTTATAGTATTTTATTTATAATTTTATCAATGCTTATAGAAGGATATAAAGTGAATAGAATAATATAATGCTAACCAAATCACTTCACTTGAACTTTGACATTATGTTAATTTATTGTCTGGTTATTTTTATATAATGCCAACATTTATGAATAAATATTACTGGTGATTTGATTGGCTGATTTATTAAACTTTGTTTAAATATATAAATTGATAATTGAATATGTATACATATTCAAAGTTTTTTTTATTATCAAATACATTGAAATTTATCATGTTAATTTATCTGAATATCTGGATTGTTTTTTTTTTTTAAGTTTCATGTTTTTCTTTTTTTTTTTGTTTTATTGTTGTTGTATATTATAAAATTAAAAAAAAGTATCAAGTTTCATTTCGTCACAAATAATAAAAAGAGAGAGAAAGAGAGAAAGAAAAAAAGTGTTCTATTCTTATAAGCTGAAATGTTAAAATCAACATCATTATTTTGTTTAAAATAAAATGTGAAAAATATTTTTACATGAATTGAATTTTTATAATAAAAAAAATATTTATATATATTGCATTAGTGGATTTTTTAAAGTTTGTTATTCAAATATCTTTATGTTAGTATTTAAGTCTCACAGATATTCTCGCTATCATCACCACAGTTAGGACTGTGTTTTGTTTAATGTAATGACGTCATATCTCGGATCTTCCAGCCCACGAACTTCTTCTGAACTCCTGAGCAAGAAAGTCATTCAATTCTTTTTAATTTTTAACATTATTATGTTCATGAATTTGATATATAGATTTAATAATGTCAAATGTCATAGAAGTTATATATAAAGTCTTCAAAAGACAGTTTTATGCAAGATAATCAGTTATAATTTCCTGTAATAAAAATTGAGCTTCAAGCAATAGATATAAACCATGAAAGCCTTAGTACAGAAAAGATATTTGGTGGATTTTAGTTCCTCAAATCATGCAGACATGTTTGTAAAATTATGAAATTTTTGCTGGTAGTTTTATGTTTGTCTTTGTCACTTTTTCTAATAATTTTTATTCTAACTTGTAATTTTAAAAACACAAGATTTGTTTTATGCTTAAAAATGTTAAGTAGTAGTGCCTGGTTAATAAGCAAAATTGGATTTAATAAAGTTTTATTGTAACTTTATCTAAACTAATTACATAAATATTAATATCACAGGTTAATGTCATTAATCTTCTTTTCCAGTTAACTAATTTTTTAATAAATTAAATTGATCTTTGAGGCCATGCTGTCATGCCATCTGAACTAGTTTACATATATCTCATTGATTAATATTAATGGCATTTATATATGCAGGCATACATAGACTTTAAAATCATTGATTTGTGGTGTATTTTTATATTAGAATATTTCCATCATCCAATATGTGTATGTCTTTAGAAAAAATTAACTTTATTTAAATATTCCAAATATATTCAACTGTTAGTAATAGCACATCAAACAGGTTAGTATATGGACATTTTGAGAGGTATTATTCTCCCCTCTTCTTCAGGTGTTGCTGGCCTGACCAGTGACAGTACTAGCATGGGATTCAAACCTGGGTCCTTAGATTCTTGAGTATTGAATATTAAGGTAACACTCTAACCAACTGAGCCATCCTTCCAAAGGTAACAGTCTGTAGTAATTTTATATACTTATTTTTAAATTGTAAATATGTTTCAATTTAATTTTTCTGTGTGCTTTATATTTTTGTTAATTTCATTTAATATTTTGTGATGATTCAATCTACAGAACATGCACATTATTTTTCATTCAGGTGTTAAATAGAAATCATCTATAATGTTTTTTAATTGTTTATATGAATTTATTTACTTGTTATCAATTTATGTTAATTTTGTAAAAATGTGTGTAAAACTACCAATATTTTTATGATTTAAAAAATGGGTGTAAATATATACTGTGGTGCTTTAGTCTCTATATAAGAGCAAGAAATTGCATTCAGAAGTGGAGCCCTTTTGAATTCAAAAAGGCATTTTCAGTTTATTATTGTCATTGATTACTATCTATTAACATTTATTTTCACATATTAAAATATTTCAAGAATAACTGTAAAAATTATTAATATATAATTGGTGGAACAGTTTATTATTAATAAAGAATATGTAAAAGGTGGTGAGCTTTATTTCCTTAAAACATAAATATATACTATGGTGATTTAGTCTTTATATAAGACCAATGTATTGTATTAAGAAGAAGTGCTATTTTGAATACAAAAAAAATATTTACACTATGCTATTTTTATTGATTACTCTCTGATAACATCTGATGATGATTTTTCTAATATGAAAATATGACAGACATTTTCAAATATTAAAATATTTCAACAATAACATCTATTAAAACTATTATATATATATATATATATTGTACCATCCAGCGATATATCCTAGGGTTTATATGCTTTATATGTTTCATATTCAGTGACCAAATTACATTCAATTTGCTAATTTTCTAACTAGAATGGGTCAGGTAATTTTATCAAACACAATTATTTTTCCTGGTCACATAACCCTGCTTAAAATAACTAAACTTGAATAATAGTGAGGAAAGTACCAGCTTTTAATTTATTTGAAAGGCACCACAATTCTATCCAAGAATTCATTAGCTCGCTCCCCTAATTTTATTAGTTATTATTATCAAATTATTTGCTATACCAGGAGTATTGTATTTGCTAATGCAGCATTGGCAATTTATTCAGTAAAGTAATAATAGTTGAATTTAAACAATTTTATTCTATTAATAACTAACACATAGACAACAATATATTGAGACTTATTAATTAATAATTAAAATATTTATAATATTACTAAGAAAATAAAATATAAAATCAAAATTAAATTGTTATTAAATTTGCTGCTCTTAAGATTTAGATTTTTAATAGATTGATTCAATACAACAATGGTATCATTATAGTTCAAGAAAGTGATCACTTTTAATTTATGCAACAAAGTTTCTTACTGGTAAGTTTAATTGTTCATGTGTAGTACTGTGTAGTTTACCAAGCATGTATTTGTCCTAGAAGGAATCCACTGTACACTCTACGTATAGCTTGTAAGTAGTCCAAGGTTCAGGATTCAGGTAGGCAATGGTTTTATACACAGCATTAGTATGACTTCAGGAAGGAAGAAAACTTTGGCAAATGAACTTTTCTTTATTCAAGCATATTACTACAATTTTTTCCATTGGTGAGAATAGCTTGGTGCATTTTTATGACATCACAGGGAAAATTAAATTTATATCAAATGGTTTATTTCAGGTAATATATAAAATGGAAACAAAGATTCTAAGATGACAGCTGCAGAATGTATTTGCTCTTTATAGTCTTCTTGATTTTTTTAGTCTGCTAAACATGTCCTATTGACACCCATTAACTTTGACAAAATTTAATTTATTTTTGTTTCAAAATCACCCCCACCCCTGGTCCCATCTTTAATTACAGGCAAAAATGCTGTGATTTTAACTTTCAAGCATTGCTAATTAATTTTGTGATAAGAATATTTTCTTATCTTAGCAAAAATCAAAGTAATTTTTTGTTATTCTCTTTATATCTTTTTGTAATCTCTTTAACTTAAAAAAATATATAACATACATTGTCTAAAATAAATCAGATTATACTAAAAAAAACATCTCATCAACAAACTCTCCCACAACTTTGAAGTAACTTTTCATTCACCACCCAATACCAATAGATTCATCAACATTACCAAAGATAGAATCATACCCAAACTCACCTCTCAAGTTATTTATAAGATCACACATCCTCAGAACAATTTCCAAGCATCATATTATGGTGAAACCAGGACTAACATCACAAACAAAATTGCACAGCATAAATACCTTTATAATAAGACTATAACTAAGTTAGAAGGTAATTCAATCTTTGAAAAATATGAAAAAGCCATTGGCCATGTTTTCCAACCACTTCAATTGCTGTCTGTTCTGTAGGAAACAACACCAAATGTAAGGTAAAGGAAGTATGCTATATAGCAAGCGATCCTACATCAATCAATAGACATGATACATGATTCTCTCTTAAAAATGATCTCTTTAATCACTTTGCATTAATTTGCATATATTTGCATACTACATTTGTATAGTTCTCAATACTTTAGTAGCTATGATTATTGAAGCATAAAGCTTTCTGAAAGCATTCAGCTCATTAAATTGCATAGTATTATTTGCTTTTACAAACTTCATTATCTGTGTGCTAATAAAATAAATATTTAATTATTCTCTCTTTTAAAAAATTTAATAATTTTACTTCTAAGTTACCAATGCCAATTGTACAAATACTGTACAATATATATCATCATTATTTCAATTACTATTGTTCCACTGCAATATGAGGTTCTTAAAATTTAATCCAGTTCTCCATTCCATAGCTGGTCTTTTATCACATCTCCAAACTTTTTTATTTCATCTGTACATCTTACATCTGATTGCTTTTTACATTTTTATCACTTTATATATGAATGTGGGTATATGAAATTTTATTAGTACTATACATTAAAGGAGATTAGGTACCAGACTTCAGCTTCTATGTGAATACTGACATTAAGAAAATTATTATTTTGTTTCACTCATATGTGCTAAAAATTATTGCTAACAAAATTTATTAAGCATTTATAAACAAAATTAAAAATTATCTAAAACATCTAAGGATTCGAACTTAGACTTTCACACAACCCACAACTTTCAGTGCCATCTTATATTGTTGGCCCGAGTGCTAGTTTAGCATGAAGTACATATATTGGTGATTATTTATTTTTTCAACATGTGTGTGATCAGGTGGGTCAGCAATATAATATGGCAATGAGAATTGTGGGTCATGTGAAAGTCTGAGTTTGAATCCCGCATATATTACATATATAAATGCAGGTGTAAGTCTTACAATGTATTAAAACATCTAAATAACATTATGGTAAAGTCATATATTTATAATGTTTTAAATCACGACCTGCTCATTAAATAAAGCAAAAGTATTAAGTATGTACATAATATATATTAACTCTATAAAATTTTGGAAATCATCACGGATACATACAAATACTGCATAAACTAACAACTGAAAAAGAAATTTATCCTTAGTGTAATTCTTAGGTTAGTATCAAATGTGTATTGCTAAGAAATTGCCAAATATGAATGTGCAAAAATGATAATAATATATATACTATCATTTTGAATATTGATTTCAGAAAAAGATTATTCCGTAATGATTATAGAAAATTTACTCTATCTGAGCACGCTTTCAGTTGATGATTCTGGCTTCACCGACTGAATGCACACTCAACTAGAGCAAATTTTCTATTATCATTATGGAATATTTTCTTAACCCAACATTCAAAATGCTAGTATATTTATATTATAATTAGTCTAAGAAAAGAAAAACTTTGTCGAAAAATGATGATGAAAAACAGCGTGGACATATCTTTTAAAATTATAGCAAATCTAAATTACTGGACAAGCTATTGTTGCTTTTCATTTATAAAAATCATTTAGTCAACTAAGTATTCATTTGAATCTCAAAGTATTTTTGTTTATTTAAATTTCTATTTCAATAGTATTAAATTAAGTTCATCGTTTAATTGCTTTATTTTTTTTTTTTTTTTTTATCAATTCTGTGTTTAAGTATTGTGCAGTTATAATCCAATCATATTTTTAAATCAAGAATTGAGCTTTTTAAACTTTAAGTAAATGTTTGGTCCTATTTTTTTTTTTAAATATTGTTAATGGCTTTTTAATAAGTGTTTATTAGTCAAGCGTTGGTGGCCTAGTGGTTAGCATAGCTGCCTTCCAAGCAGCTCGCCGGGTTCGCTTCCCGGTCAACGCATTTGATATATGGAAAAATAAAGTATTTTCTAATATTATAATTCGAACGTGAACACTGCTTTATCTAATACGTTCATAAAATCAGTAAAATGCAAAGATCAATTCCCACCTTAATTTTTAATGACAGTTACATATGAAGATATTTTTAGATTTTTCTCTTTTTATTGCAACACCATCGTGGGCCAATCTGCTAGAAATCTGATTTCTGGATCTTCTGTTGATGAATAAATGACTACCTAAAGGATAAGTGTATCTATTTATTGTCAATTTTAATGCCATCTTTATTATTAAAACTTTGTGTTTTTTTATATTTATCAATAATTGCATTTCCACTTTTTTAAAAAAAAAAAATCTCACGTCTTTTCTTTTTCATCTATAATATATATTTAATTTATGTCCATATTTTTAAATAAAATATTTAGAATTAAAAATGGAATTGAAAAAAAAAAACAATATAATAGTGAAAAGGTTATCTTTTGTTAGCTTTCATTATTACCACCCACAAAAAGAATGTATTAGAGGAAACCAGAGACTGAACTCTTTTCAAAGTCAAAAAATATAAAAGCTTTTTACTCTTTTATGGAAAACTGTTCTAACTTTGTTATTTTATAAAATGTTTTAAAAAATTAATAAGCAGTTTTTTTTATTTCTTTTAAAAAAAACAAAAGAAAAATCTATGTAAAAAACTTTTAAAGTAAGTATTTTACCATTTCCAAGTCAATATTTTATTGTAGTAAATGAACAATTTCCTGCATTTTGTTGAGATAAATAATGGATTGTTCTCCCAGAACAGTATTTTAAACGTTTTTATTAATGAGTATGCTAACAAATTGTCTGATATAAATTGAATTTTTATTATACTTGATATAAGTAATACTTTTATAGACTATATATGACATTTAAAGTAATCTCACAAGCAAACTGCAATTTTCCTAAATGTATAATATATTTGCAAAATTATTTTTTTAAGCTAGACAGATTCGATTTGTCATAAAAGTCATAATACAATACATGAGTTAGTTTCTATCTATTAAATCAGAGAATAATATAAATAATCACAGAATGTTAATTGGATTAAATTGTTTATAACTTAATTCATATTTAATGTAAACTTTATCATATACATATAAAAAATGGCAAGGTTCACTACAATTTCTAATATTAGGCAAATATTTTAAAAATAGTCTGCAATTGAGTTAAAGAATAATCATATATATATATATTAGTATTATTACTTGACAGGCAAAGGATATTCCAAGTCTTGATATATAAATTGCTTCAGAAAGAGTTTGCCGTTCAGGTTGCTGCATGTAGGTGTGCTGAGTACAAACACAGTTCAGAAATGGTGGAGCCCAATCAATAGTTAATAAAATTTGTTTGTCAATGTTTAGATTTCCAAATCACTTCATTGTTAGAAACATATTCTGATTGCAAATACATTTTATTTAAATATAAGAGGATTACTTTTTTACTTAATCTTGTGACTATTCCTTTGAAACATACTAAATATTATATGGTCTGCCATTGTGCTAAAATGAATAGACAGGTGCCATTTCATCACAATAATTATTAAATTTAGATGTAGATGAAAGATTTAAATTTTTGAATCACTTTTATTTAAATATCTTAATTTATATAAAAATGACATCACTATTAATAATTTGTTTAAAGATAAACTTATTAAAAATTATTGTCTTATAATAATGACAATAATTTTGCAGTAATCATATAGTAACAAATTATAGGTCATTTGGAATAATACAATGGTTTGAAGCACAGTTTGAATATTGAGTACTGTGATGGATTCTGATGATAACTTGAATTTTTTATTTATTTTTAAAACTGATATACTTTTTTTTCATTGTAGTTTCAATATTATTTTTACCTTCTTTACAAATGTGCTTTTCTTTGAATTTGGACTCATAGGATTTGTTATCCATCTAAAAACTTGTAATTAATCTGCAATACTACCCAAATATATTCAAAAATTGTGTTTTATTGCAGGTCTGCTTTAGATACACAATAGAATTAAAGGAAAACAGGATCTATAAAAAAATCCCATAATTTTAAGCAAAATATAAGCACCAAAATATTTAATTTTTAACTAATTTGATTATATTGATATTTTTAACTATTCTGTTGAATATAACAACCATATAATATCATTTGAAAGCTCTTCTAAATGTTGCTATATTGGAAAAAAGCCAAAACAAAACTAGTGTTTGTTTTTTTTAGTCACCCAACAAAATCCATAATTAAAATAAAATGCAAATTCATGCTAATGGCTTTTAAAAATTTATTGAATAAACAATGTAAGTATGCAAATTTAAAATATCAAATTATATATACAAAATTATATTAATAATGGAATAACTGCACATAAAAAATTAAATTATAGTGTAAATATTTTATTACTGAAGAAATATAACTTTGTTAGTAGAAAACATAAATAAGTTTATGGATTGTCAAATAAACAATAACTATTTTTAAATATTTTTAACAAATTATTGACATGCTGGTTAAAATAGACTTAAATATTGGTAAAAAGTTTAAGAGTTACATTAGACTTTTTATAACCTCTGTTCTTCAAAAAAGATAATTCAGATAACAATCATATAAAAAAACTGGACTATCTTTTTTTCACTATGCTGCAATATTGTCCACATTTTGGACATGAAGTAATTTATGAGAGTTGTACCCTAATTACACATATTTTTAGTAGTCAGGAAGGTAAAATAAAAGAATTACTTATATAATGTCAGAGCCAGCCTGACAAAAGGGGGAGAATGGTGCAATGTTTTTACCTGTGTGTAACGAGGGAGAAGATGGTAAGTATAAAAAATGCAGACATTTTTTAAAAAAATTATCTTATTTGCAGATATTTCCTATCTCTACTAGAATTTTCTCAGGATTATCAAAAAAATAATATAAAAACTTTGAAAGAAAAAATTTATAAAAAAAACTAAAAATGTCAAATTCAATAATTTTTTACTTACATTACTAAATAAATATTTTTTTGTTTTAAGGTATTATTTAATTGAACATTTTTTTTATTTTAGTAAGTGCATTTTAACTTTCATGTTTATTTTAAAGAAATAAATGAATAAAAGATATAAAGTATTTACTAAACACTTTAAATGACTAAAGTTATATTTTTAAGTTTTTCTTGTGAAAGTTCTGGACAAAAGTGGCTTTTAATTTATACATTTTGTTTCATGACATTTGGGATGGAGTCATTAAAATTTATCTTGCACAAATATGTCTCTTATCCAAGCAGCAGTGGTGTTGCTTCAACTGAAAGAAGACCACTCAATTCCTCTTTGAGACTTCAAAGAAATCAAGCAGGGCAAATTCCTAATGTCTATACACATTAGTTATGACAATGTGATTATTTATCTGGTAAAAGAATATGGATGAAGTGCTTTATCAAAATGTGTCAGTCATTGTTATGAGATTCTGTTTTTTATTACTGTTGTCTCATAGTTTTTAATTAAAATATCAGTAGAGATTTCTGGAAAAGGAGAATGAATGTTTTTTGAGAGATCCAGTAATCTGCAAAGTTTCCAACTATAATAATGGCTGGTAGCCAAAGGCAGTATATGCTAAAAATCCCCTGATTGTAGATGTAAGCTGCCATTTTATTGACCTTTTAGTTAGATACCTACAATTGCAAATCACTTTCAAGAAAATGAAAACTTGTGTGAATTGAAAGAAGCACTGTTTTATATTAAATGGGTTATCATTAGACTTTGTGAATATAAAACCAATGGTAAAATGACAATTGATTTAAAAAGTAAATATGTGCTTTATTAAAAAAGCATAAATATTAAAAGCGCAAATCAGTAAATTAATATAGAGAAGGTTGAGTTATATCAAACAGAATGAAATATTAGTTATTCAACTTCATGGATAATACCAAATGAAAATTATTTAGGTTTATGCCAAACTAGTTTTCATTATAAGCCAATAAACATCATATAACCACTTCTTATGCTAGTTTTCATTATAATAAAGAAATATAGTATTTTATATAAATGCATCAAATTCTTTTGATCAGACTTTAACAACATTTTAAAATTGTTATGGAAAACTTTAATTTTATAATTCATAAATGATTGTAAGATGAAAAGGCTGTGGGTAAATTAATTATGTTGGCAGATGTGAAAGAGGTCACAGATTTGTGTTCACCGTAAAGGAAAAACTATATGTTATGATTTTTTTCTTTGAGAAAATGCTAAAATAATGTGGACATGAAAACATCTAATTGAAGATACAAAGAAATTGAATTTTATTTTGTTTACCAGAATTTATATATATTTCAATATCATAATGTTTTTAATAGATTCACCACAGATAATGATCATTGATTAATAAGGTGTAAGATATGTGTTAATGCAAAAATAAAAAAGGAAAATTATTAAGACACTATTATCCATCTATATTACTATCATTTAGAAAGGTTTTAGTGAATTTAACTTAGGATATACAAATTGTTCTAAATATTAATAGACTTTGAACGTGGTTCAGACTTGACTGACATGTAAGAAACATTAATTCTTTAATAAAAACTACAAAAAAAAATTGATATAAATCATCAATAATTGACCAGTAAATTTTCTACTGATATAAGTCAATGTATGGAGAAATAAAAGGAAAATGAACAATTTATTAAGTGATCTATTAAGAACAGTTGAATATGTATACTTTTTTTAAAAATAGAAAAAAATGTTAATAATAGTATAAAAAAATAATTATATAATGTTAAGGAAAGCTATAAAAGAGAATAAAAGATTCAAAAGTGTAAAACAACATTTGGATATTGGGAAACAAATGTAGTTTTAGTAATAAGAAGAAAAGATAAAACTATTTCAATAAATAGAGATATCAAAAAATGGATTAATGGCTTCTATAAAGAATTATATAATAATAAAAACAAGAAAACAAAGTTTTCTCTACTTCTACCACACCTTCTCAATTGGTGAATATTTTAAATGAAGAGGAAGAAAAATTCAACTAAAAACAAGTAAGAAATATTTTTCTTTTGGCAAATCTAGCTATATTCCAAATATCTAAATGATAAATATATACCAGGTGATTGTGAAAATACAATAATAATATTAACAAAGAACTATGATAAAGAAAATATTAGAGATTACAGATCTATCATCACCTATTAGTTCTATGCAGAATCTTTCCCAATGTAAATTTACAATTCACCTACCAAAAAATTCAAGGAGTTTAACAATCTGAATTTTTAAATGGCTTTAGATTAGTGTATGACACCTAAATATTGAAAAAAGTTACTGGAGGGATTAATGAATGAGAGTTGCCATTATGCTTTGGATTTGTAGATTATGAAAAACCACAGTTATTAAAGCATTAGATCATTAAGATATATACCCAATATATTGTCATATTCTGAAGAATATTTATCAAAATGCAACAAAATTTATTAGATTACATGGTGACATTAAGAAGATTAACATTAAAAAGAGTATTCAACAAGATTATTCCATAAGCCCAAAGCTTTTTATAGCGGTTTTACAAGCAGTATTTGAATAATAAAATGGGAAGCTAAAGCAATAAAAATATATGGAAATTATTTAACTTATCTAGACTTTTCAGATCATATGGTTGTTTTTGCAAATATTTTTCAGAGTTTATATTATTAAATGTATATGCCACTTTATTGAATAACAGGTATTTCAGAATGATTATAAATAATATTTATTTTTTGAGGGACTTGCATTAATGCTATGAGATATATCATTAACAAGTTTACTAGATTTTCGTAAAGCCTTTGTTGGTTTATTTGAAGAAGAGAATAAAATGTAAAAGCAATTTGGCTTTACTTTTGCTAAATGTCATACAATGACTTAAAAACAACTTTTTTTAAAAGCAACAAAATTGCTTTATCAGCATCCTGTTAGACAAATTTTATCCATAATGTTACAATTCAATTTTCATTTTAAAAACATTTTCAATTACAAATATAAAATTACTTCTTGTCAAAGAAAAAATAGAAGTGAGCATGATTTTCCACATCAAATTACTGAGAATAAATTTAAGAAAACAATTACATGAAGAATTATCTATGCCAAAAAAAAGCTATTTCTTTTCCTTAAAGCAAATAAAAAAGTTGTTAATCAAAACTTCATTCAGTTAAATTTACTATCTGCCTGTCTTATATTGTTATCAATGTTTCTTATTTTTGAAAGATGCAGAGGAAATAAGTATTATTTCTTCATGCTTGCTTTATTTTTTAATTTGAATTTTCAAGTTTAAAAATTATTTTAGAATCTTTGAAAATAATAACAATTAAACTTAAACAATCAATAAAATTTATTTCAATTCCATTTATTTGCTTATTTTAATTTTGTAATAATATATAATCATAACTTCTAAATATCTGTAATTGTAAAGCAGAAATCTCTCTCTCTCTCTGAATTACGTAGCATCAAAAACCAATGAAAAGATAGAATGATACCTTCTATCTTTGAGATCAATTGTTATATGAGCTTAGTTTTTGACTTGGTTTTTAAATTATACAGTGAATTTTGTGTATTGTTTTAATTTATGTATAGATTAAATGTTTTGCAATCATCATTAGTACATTCAAAGGATAAAGAATGACCTTACTTTTAACAACCATTGAACATTAAGTGAAATATTAGTTTTAATAATAGTAATAACAAATAAATAATCATAACTTCTAAATATCTATAATTGTAAAGCAGAAGTAATTATCTCTTTCTGAGTTATTTAGCATCAAAAACCAATGAAAAAATAAAATAATATCTTTGGGCTCTGTTGTTATATAAGCTTAGCTTTTTACTTGGATTTTAATGATTATTGCAAAACATTTAGTCTGTACATAAATTAAAACAATAGACAAAATTCAACGTATACTTTAATAACCAAATCAAAAACTAAGCTTATATATCAATAGAGCCCAAAAATAGAAGGTATCATTCTATCTTTTCATTGATTTTTGATACTCAGAGGGAGATATTTACTTCCACTTTATTTTAACTTTATTATTTGATTTACTTATTTGTATATTTATTTATGCTTTGTTGCTTATGTGAGTGTTTATTTTAATTTAAAAGGTTTTAAGCCAATAAACATCACATGACCACCACGTCTTATGCTTGTGTATAACTTGTGAAAACAGGCAAAAATCAGTATACGTATTGCCACACACTGCAAGCTAGAGTAATCAATGAATGCCAGAAGGCTTGTGCATAAAATACCCATCTAGTGCCTACTCATCCAATATCCCCAGACTAGATTCTGGCTTGTGACCTTCGTCAGTGAGGAGCCTTGGATGAGATTTAGGTGCAGTACTCTCAGATCCAAGGCTCCTCACTGACAAAGGCCACAAGCCAAAAACTAGTCTGGGGATATTGGATGAGTAGGCACTAGATGGGAATTTTATGCACAAGTCTTCTGGCATCCATTGATTACTCTAGTTTGCTGTGTGTGGCAATACATATAGTGAATTTTGCTTGTGTTAATTTAAAAGGTTGTGAGGAATTTCACGCTCTTTAGATAAATGATATTTGCCAGAAAAAAAAAAATCCATATATTTTTCAACAATTCGGAATTCTCTTAACCTTTTTTTTTGTTGGAGTTAATTTCCTGAAGGAGGGGGTACAGTCATAGAGATGCTCTGACTGGTGAGTGACACTGATAAAATGTCATTCAAAAAATGAGAATGCATGAATCCAGCCCAACTCTATCGTTGCTGCTGCTCAAACTTGTTTTGTAAATCCTTGAGCAACAAATCATTTATTTATCTCTATTGGACTTAAAAAACAATGAAATATTAATATCATATATTTAGTGGCGGACTAAGGCTAAAGCGGACCCTAGGCAACATTGTAATTCCGGGCCTATTTTTCAGTCATGTTACATACTTTGCGTTTGATATTTTGGTTTTAAAGCATTAGTATGTAATTCTATTTAATTATCGGATTCCAAGAAAAAAAAGGAAAAAATAATATACATGTACAAAAATTAAATAAACATAATTTATCAAAACAAATAAACATAGACATAATTTATTAAAACAAACAATAATACTTAATTATATAATTTTAAATCTTCTCATTCGAGTTAACGCGCGGGGAACCATGTATAAATTATTCAATGATTATAAAGCCTTTTGAAATCAGAGGCTTCATACATCCACATTCTAACGTTCCTAACTCCCACAAATTAGCAGGACTACAAGCATTCCTACACAGAAACATGCAGCTGTGCAAATTTGAAGCAGATCGTAAGAACAACATACACCTCTATACTAAAGATCTACTACAGGCAGGCTATAAACTCCACACTATCAACAACAAAATCAAGCAGTTTCATACAAAAATCACCATTAATAAAAACAATATTAATCTTCCATATATCACTCTTCCCCACATACATAAAATCTCACACCAACTAATCAAGATTTTGAGCAATAAATTTAAAATCAGCTTTCATACACCCCCTTGCACTAACCGTCTCATCAATAACTCCAAGGACAAATTAGAACCTTCTCAGACCCCCCATGTCGTTTACAGCATCACTTGCCCACAACCCGGTTGCCGCGCCATTTATTTTGGAGAAACCAAGGCAGGCACAACCATCCAGACAGCACAACACAGATACACATATAATAGAGCTATGAAAAACAACGATAACTCATCTACGTTTTTGGAACACTCCAAGAAAACTGGACATTTATTTGAACCTTCCCACCCTAAAATAGTTTGTATCGAGAAAAACGACATTAAGCGGAAGATCAGAGAAGCGTACTACATCAACAACAATAATAACTCAATCAATAGACGTGACACATGCTTCGACATTTCTAAACGCTGGACCATTTAGTCTATTTGCATATGCTTTGCATACAACTTCTCCCACCCCATTTTTTTATTTTCGCAGCTCACAGCTTCGCTATGAATATGAGGTAAAGGACCTCGAAAGCGCTTAGCGTATTTAATTACTGTATCTTATTATAGCTTCACATTCAAGCGTGACATACGCTTATTTTGTTTTATAAATAATACTTAATCAAATATACCCAGATTGATTAGTTATATTGCCTTTTTTCTCACTTTTAATTCTGAAAACTCGTCAATTAATTTGTCATAATTAATAAAATTATTTAATAACTCTTTTTCTATATAAAGTAATGATGAACTATTTAATTTTTGTTGGCCTAATGTGGATCTCAAAAAAAATTTTATTCTGGCCTTGCATTGCTTATTGGAAGGGTTAAATAAATTTTCAGAATTATGTTTAAATTAGGAAATGTTGCTATAATATTATAAATGACACATGGATACAGGCGAAAAAATATTTTCTTTACTTATAAAAGTTTTAAATTGTAATACTTCATTTTTCAGTTCTGCTAGGTTTAAATCTTGTTCATAACATTTTAATTCCTCTATTGAAGAATCACCAACATCACTATCATGAAAAATTGTTTTGAATTTATTGTTAATAGTTTTATATCCCTCAGATCTTTTTTTAATGTTGCTAATTAAAGAATCACAAACAACAAAAAAAAATATTAACTTTAAAATGTTCTTTGCCACTGAATCTTATTTCATGTTTTGGAATTTCATCATGAAATAGTTTTCATATTTTCTTTCATTTTTTATCATTAGTATATGAAATATCTTTAACTTTTTCTGCTTTTTCTAAATTATCAAAATCATCTCTAACAGTTTGTATGAAATCTATCAATGAATCATATATTAAAACTGCTGTATTTATGGATTTGTCTTTTTGTTGAAGAGTCTTGTTTAAAGCATCTATTCTCTCTAAAATCTTTTCTCATATAATAAGTAACAATACATACTCAAATGTATCAAGTTTTTTATGTAAATCGGCAGCTTCGGACCTTGTTAATGGTTTTTCATCTTTGTTTGAGGAGAAATGACTTAAACAATGTTTAATTTCTTCAAAATTTTCCTTTAAGGATTTCACAGCATCGGAATGAGCAGACCACCTGGTGTCACAAATAGGTTTAATACTCAATAGTTTGCTCTTACAAAATTTTTGTAATGCATTCCACCTATGTGTAGAACTTGAAAAAAATACATACAATTCCTGAACGATATTGAAAAAAGTGATCATTTCCATGCAACTTTTGGCAGCAGCATTTCCAATTAAATTTAATGAATGATTTGCGCATGGTATAAAATGGGCAGAAAAAATATGTTGTTTTATTCTGGATTGGAGTCCCTTATATTTACCCGACATATTAAACGCATTATCATAACTCTGTCCTCGACAGTTAGTGATGTCTAAATCTATATTATTTAAAAATTCTAAAATAACTTTCTCCAAGTTTTCACCAGTATGAGAAAATATAGGTAGAAATCCCAAAAATCTTTCTTTTATACCACTTGGAAGAACATAGCGAATAATGATGGTCAGCTGATCTATGTGAGATATATCAGGTGTTGAATCAATAATTAGAGAGTAAAATTTGGCTTCCTTTATTTCGTTCACTATTGTGAGTTGTAAATCTTTCAATATAATAGAAATAAATTCATCACATATTGTAGATGACAAATAGTTCATAGTACTGGTGCCGCAGTTTGCATATTTTTTCATGTGTTCCCACAAAAATGGATCGAACTTGGATAAATATGCCAAAGCCCCTATATAATTACTATTATTTTCAACAAAAAACACTTCATTTTTACCACGAAATGCTAAAGAATATGAAGAAATAAATTTGATTGTTGCTACCACACATTTAATTACTTCTCTCCAATATTTATTTTCATTTATAATTTGTTTTTCCAGTTCAGTGTCAATGCGTCCAGTAATTTTAGATCTTGTTATAAAAATTAAAATGGAGTTAATGTCGTCACTGGAGTTTTCATGCTCTGACAATTTTTTATGCTCATTTTTCCGATCATTCATCCCTTTTGTCATTAGCGTTGTTTGCTTGGAAAATAATTTACAAATGTAACAGTACAATAAGTTGTTGGTTTCAGTATAAGCCAACCAATCTCTTTTAACTTTTTCCCCACTATTAATTGTTCTGAAGAAGGAGGGAATAGTTAATTTTTTTGTGATTTGTTTTGACCCTTCATTGCATTGAATAGAAGATGATTCCAAAGATCCATTTGTTGATTTTGGTGAATTTTTTATATAATTCTCTCACATGGCATCTGTTAAGTATTCTGGCCATAATGCAATATCATTTACAAAACTCTTAGTTTCTTCATTATTTTGAGATGATTTTAATTTTTTATTTTCTCCTTTTGTTTCATTTTCATAAACGGAATTGCTTGGTTTTTCCTGCTGGTCTTTTTGCAGAATAGTTTTGGACACAAATGATGTTTCTGGAGTTTGAGCAGGTGAAATTTGTGAAAATAATGATGATTGTTGTAATTGTTCTCCATCTACAGTTAAAAATTTGTCCAACGATCTTTTCATTTGTTTTGCCACTTTATCTCGATCTGCTTTTCGTTTTCTTTTTTCACTTCCACTTAAATGTTTATAGGAACTCATTTTAAAGACCAAGTACTAAAAAAAAAAGAAAATAATCTTTAATTAAATTTATTTTTACTCAATATCACAATCACAAAGAAAATCACAATTTGTGATACTTTATATTATATATTATTTTAATTAAATAATGTAATACTTTTATAAAAACTTACATTTTTATTTTAGGAATTCCAGAAAATATTAAATATGAAATATGAATCCAAAACAATCTATTTGCAATCAAGTCTAGGTACTTATGTCTTAATTGCACAATTTTCAATCACAACTCACATAAGATACAATATGTTTAGGAGACACTGATTTAAAATAGTTACATTTGACTTTTTAAACACGTGCATAGTAAAGGCTCGATAGGCACGAAGCTCGATCGTATTTACACACATCGACACTCGCAGACGTGGATGCAAAAGCACAGGAACGCTCGTCCACACTTTTCGACTTTATCAATCAATGATTCAGCATAATTTGGATATGTTTCAGCAATAATTATGAATATCATGTTTTTCTGTTAAATAAAAATAAAAATTAATTATAAAAATTTAAAAATTAAAAACCTAATTTTCGGGCCCCAAAAACTACGGGCCCTAGGCACGTGCATAGGTTGCCTAGGCCTTAGTCCACCCCTGCATATATTACATTTTAAAAGAAGTATTTTTAATATTATTATTATTACAAAGATTTGTTGAAGTTGAGTGAGAAAAACTGTTTAATTTGTGATATAGATTTTACTAACAACATTTCTTGTTATACATTTTCCCCCATTAGTTAGATACATCTATAAAACTGCATCTAAATTTATAATAGAAAGATAATAGAATTAAAAATACAAAAACATAATTTATAATATTTATCCGGAATATGCTTATAAAATCACCTTCTTAATATTTTTCTCTATAATAACTGAAAATATCTTATTATAATTTATTATTACTTTTATGCCTGTAAAAATAGATCATATCAAGATGTGTAATATTTAAAAATAAGTTTATAAGTATGTCTATAGTATAGAACACTCTAGAAAATCCCACTAGATGTCTCTGAGACCAATATTATTCTGTAATAAGAAAAATTGCTTGGATGAATGGGAGAAAAAATTGATAAATGAAGCAAAGAAAAGAAAGGGATTGATAAAGAAATTAACAGTGTTTTCATATAATAAATATGATGTAGCTAGAATTGTATGGAAGGGAGTGGCAGTAGCAGGGTTAACATATGGCAATGATGCATTATGTGTTAGTAAAGGGGTATTAGATTGCTTAGAAAAAGTACAAAGGGAAGTAGGAAGACATGCATTAGATGCTGTGGTGTGGACAGCAAAAGAGGTAATTGAAGGAGAAATGGGATGGTCAAGGTTTTATATGAGGGATGCAAGAAGCAAATTAAAAATGTTCGGTAGATTGCAGTTTATGGATAATAAAAGATTAGCCAAAATAGTATTTAATTGGGTTACAAGTAAAGGGCAGGCAACAAGATGGGTGAGAAAGGGGTAATGTGGTATGCAGAAGATTTGGATAAAGAAGTTATGTCAGTATACTTGTACAAAAGATGGGGTGATTGTGTTAGGAGGATTGTTGAGTGTTATAGTGGGAAGGAGTGGAATAGAAGAATAGATGCACTAATAAAGAATAGGGAGTTGGAGAAATGGAGAACTAGTATGGAGAGTAAAATGAGTTTAAATATATATAGAAGTAAATGGAACATTGGGTGTGAGTTAATTTATGATAATAGTAAGGAAAGTAGTTTATTGTTTAAGGCTCGAACGGGATCTTTAGCAACAAGGGAATATACACGTAAATGGAAAAATATGGGTGATTTAGTCTGCAAGTTGTGTAAGGAAGGCATAGAAAATATTAGGCATTTGTTACTTCAATGTAAATGTTTGGAAGCAGAAAGGGTACAAATAATGAAGTTATGGAAGGTTAAATATGAACAAAGTGATTATACAGAAAGTGAGTTATTGGTTTTTAGGCTAGGTTTGGGAAAAATAAGGGGGATTTACATATGAAGGTCATGGAGTTGACAAAGATTATGTTGTGGAAATGGAATGGAGCAGATTATGGGAAAACTTAGAGTGGACAATGGAAAAGGAAGGTAAAGTGGCTAACAGGTTTCTATGAGCATAGCTGCTGAGAGATTCCTGACTCCGTTTAAGGAGAAGTCACAGTACATCACATCACATCACATTAGGAGAATAGTTGATTGTAATAGTTGCAAAAAATGAGATAGAAGAATGGATGCATTAATAAAGAATAGGGAGTTGGGAAAGATGAAGATCTAGTATGGAGAGTAAAAAGAATTTAAATACTGTATATATAGAAATAAACAGAATATTGGGTGTGAGCTAATTTATGATAATAGCAAGGTAAGTAATTTAATTTTTAATGCTTGAACAGTATCCTTATCAACAAAGAAATATATACATAAATGGAGAAATGTGGGTGATTTAGTCTGCATGTTGTGTAAGGAAGGCATAGAAAATATTAGGCATCTGTTGTAAATGCTTGCAAATAGCACAGGCACAAATAAAGAAATTGTAGGGAAATAAATATAAACAAAGTGATTATATAGAAGGTAGGCTCTTGGTTTTTATGCTTGGTTTGGTAAAAGGTAAGGGGGATTTAGATATAGAGGCCATGGAGTTGACAAAGATTATATTGTGGAAATGGGATGGAGCAGAATAGAGAAGAATATGGGAGAAACTTAGGGTGGTGAATAAAAAGGGAAGATAAGTGGCTAACAGGTTTCCCTGGGAATGGTACCTGAGAGATTCCTGATTCCAAAAAAGAGAAACCACAGTGCATCTCATCTTACCTTACTGTTGTTATTAGTTTATAAATATCTATCTCTCTTAATAAGTATACTTTATCAAAGTGACTGATTTAGATAGTCTTTTATTAATTTTAATCAAGTTAAATATCTTTCATATATAAATATAATATTATTTGAGGAACTAATAATATAATTTTATTATAAAAACTGTTATCTTAAATTCTTATTATTTATCATTATTTTTCTCCCCCGTCCCCATTACAATAAATAATTCTGTCTGGAAAGTAATGATTAATTTAACCAGCCTATCATTTGTTTTTAAATAATCTTAATTTTATCTTTTTAGATATAAAATATTTTAATTTAAATAACTCATTATAATTTTTATTATTGCAAAGAAAAATGTGTAAATTCATCATTTTTGATATAAAATATTGTCTACTAGATTCATAATCGCAAAAATTTGAAAGAAAAAATTATAATAAAGTTTGCGTGATTTTGAAACAAAATTAGTAGTTAATAAATGGATAATTTAATAAACATATTTACTGATCTGAAGCATGAACTTTAGCAATATCGTCAAAAAGATAATATTAATATCATACACATATGATACTATTTAAAAGGCATTTATTTGCTACATTCATAAAAATAAAATAGAAACTGACCAGATTAATACATAATACATTTTCAATAGCTGCAGTCACTGCTATATATGATATAACCTTTAATTTTTTCCACCATCATTTTATGATAAGTTGCTACTAGTATTATATATTTTGAATTCTTGACACTATGTAAAAAAAATTTTCTCAAGCAAAGATTCTGTTAAGTCGAGTGTTTATATAACCTTGTGATTGAGTTGAATTTTATCACCTTTTAAAAATAATCATTAATTAATATTTATTAGTCATTTATGAAGAGAAAACATATATTTTGTAAATCTTTGGAAAGAGAATTGAGAAAGAGATTAATTAAATGTTATGTGTATGGAAGCCTTTGAGATATGGATGTGGATTAGAATGGAAAAAATCAGTTGGATGAATAAAATAACAAATGAAAAAGTTTTGAAAAGAATAAATAAGGAAAGAAGATTGATTGAGAATATCAGAGAGAGAAACTGGATTGGACACATATTAAGAAGAAATTATAGTTTAATCAAAGATATTTTGGAGGGAACTGTGAGTGGAAATAAAAAGAAAGGATGGAAGAGATTGACATTATTGGATGATATTAGAGATGGGAAAACTTATGCAGCATTGAAGAAATGGGCAAGAAAGAGAATGGAATGGAAGAATGGATAAATTAATATTGTGACTACTCTCTGGACCTCTCTATTGAACAGAATCCTATTGATTGATTGGTTTATATCTATGATGTTTGTTCAAATCTGAATTGAATGGCATGAATGTTTTTAATAGTCTTGATAGTTTTTCAAATAATCTATAGTCATTTTACCTAAACATTACTTTAGCTTTTCTTAGAGAGAGAATAAAACAAAACTAGGTAAATTCTCATGTTCCAGTAATTGGTTAAATCCAGAAAGTAATGTCATTTTCCTCACTGCCCCTTTATGTGAAACAATTGGACAGTTCTTTCATTTGTAAGCTATTTGAAAGCTATTTTATCTATTCATCTTCATGGGTTAATACTATGGCTTTAGAAAACCTGTTATATTATTGCTAAGAGTTATCATTTTTGGGTGTATCTTTTTGTATATTACAATATGTACTAAGTATTATCTTTATTCTTTTAACAGTCTCCATAAGAAATATCTGTATTTTGTTTTTTGTTTTATTATCACATTCTTGCCTTTGTAGACACAGTCTTATCAATAAAGAAAATATATTATTTTTATGGTGTATAAAAGCATTCATAATTTCTGTTTATTATGTTAAAAATTGTATAATTGGTTAGTAAGTCATTTATATAAGTCAATATTCAACTTAATATGCTCTAGTAATACTAATAAATTATTTATAATTTATCCTTTATTAATGAAGCCAATTATTTACATAGTGGAACAATTTGGAAAATATCTTAAAATTGCTGTATTATTATTATTAAACAAATTAAATTCAACCCAATTTTAGAAAAGATTATTTAATATTCACATGAAATAATTTTATTTTTAAAAATGATTACTTCTGTGATTCCAATATCAACAACGTTGGATAACTTTCTCATATGCTTATTAATTTACTTTCCAATAAAATTTTCATCTCCAGACCAGCTTCCAATCTTTGATCTTTTTCAGTGAAATTTGGAATTCAAAGATCGAAGTAATATAAATACATATTCTGGCATTCATTTTTATTCCTATACTCTTCAAGCTAATATGCTGAAATTACTCAAAACTCTAAGGTTTTGGGAGAAGTCTAACTTTCATAGGAATGTAAAACTGATACCAAATTAGTTTTTATATATTTTAGAGATTTCTCCTTAATGGCAACGGCAAGTCACTTTTCTAAAAAAAAGCTAATACCATCAACAATATTATTTTTTTACATGTTTATTCATATGAGAGCAGTTATCTTTTTATTATTATAGAACCTGGTTTGGGGTGGGTAATTTATAGCCTTATATTATCTAATTTCTATTGATTATTCAAGTTTGTAGTAAATGCCTCTGTAGTAGAATAAAAATCATTTATGATACTAAAACACAATTTACTCATTTTTATTATTATTATTCCAAGTAAAAACATACTAATAGTATTAACTCCTGAATATTATTTTTTGCTGTGAAGAGGTCAAAATATGTGTAGTATGTAGATAATAAATATTTAAAAAAATCAATCTAAATTGTTTTAAACTCAAGAATAATACAATTTCTGTCCTGCAGAGGTGACAATGTATCATAGTAAATAAATACACTAACTCTCCTGTATTCTGACAGATTTCTTTGTTCACACTAGATTTAAGCTTTCAACTTTCATTTTGATATTAAACCACTATTATTTATCAGAATATAATAAATTTGACTCATTCAATAGATATTTTTGTTTTGAAATTAAATAAATTAAAAAAAACACATTTGATTTTTGGAATTATTTTTAAAATTATACTTATTCAAAACAAAATGCTGTCACATCATCAAATTTCAGGTGGAGCTGATTCAATTTATAAAAAGAATGGATTTTTTTTTTATGTTTGATTTAAAAATCTGAATGTATTTTTTAATAACTACTAAATATATCAATTTATGCTTTAAAAGTTTGTAACTTTTTGTAATTTTTATGATATCACTGAATATTATAATCAATCTGGTGAGTGACTTCATTTCTAAAAAGCTGTCTTTTTCTGTGGTCGTAATCTTTATAGTAACAATATTCAGAAGAAAATTTTTTTTTATTTAATAATAAATCCTTTCTGTAAAATATAAGTATGTAATAATATTTATTTTTAATTTTTAATAATTATTACACAATTATGATACAAATATAATCATAAACATAACAAAAAAATCAAGGTTTTAGACCATCATAATATTTTCTCAATAATCATAATATTTCTGCAAAATACACTTGGCAAAGTTTTTGACCGCTGAATAAACAATGTCTACTCATCAAATTGTGGTTTCTGTACCTTTATAATATTGATTATTCAATTTTCCCTACCATCTTTTGACTTTTTTTGTAATTAAAATATTAGAAAATAAATATACACAATTTTTAAAGCTGTAAAAAGAAGTTTTGTAAAATTTTCGTAGGGGGGGGGAGAAAAATTTTACTTTTAGATATATCAGACAAAGTTCTGTCATCTCACAATATGACCCAATTCAGCTAAACAAAATAATTTTAATAAAAAATTAATATAAGAATTATAATTGTTAGTTAAATGTAATGCTTTTTTTTCTTAATTGCTTTATTTCATTGAATGCATAATTGAAAAAGTATGAATTATAAATCTCTCTAGAATTATCATGAGTTAAATCTGTATTATAGAAACAATGAAATATATATTTTGCAATGAAGTAATAAAATGGATATAAAAATATATCTGTCAAGCATTGGTGGTCAAGAGGTCAGCGACAGCTGTTTTACAAGCAGTTGTCCTGGGTTAGCTGGTTCGCTTCCCGGCTGATGCTATAACACATGAGAAAATATATATATATCTTAGTAATAGTAGTTTTGATCTTATTTCTATATAAAACAAGCAATTATTTATAAAAATTTAGATGTATAAAAATAATCCATATGAAGAATGTTGAGGTTCCTAGATAATAGGAAATTATGTTCTGATCATAAATATGGCTCTTTACTTAATATAATATCATCTAGCACTTAATGTTAAGAGCTCTATCATAACACTTAATGGTGTTTTTGCATTAATAAGATAAAAATGTAGATTATTACTACATATTGTAGCTAAAAAATTATGCATATTTATCTATTCTAATTCAATATTTGATATAAACAATACAAAATAAAGTATTAAAATCAAATTTTGAATGATTTTAAAATTTTTAAGATATTACTTATCATTTGTGGTGTATTTTTACATGAGAAAAATAACTATTTCACTTTGATTTTAGGAGCTTTTTCGCTCGAGCAATATTTCTGCAATAAATGTATTTCATAAATAATAGTAGTAAACCCTTTTTACAGTTTGTGTAAGTGTATGAAGCGGTGATCACGTGATATGTTTCAAAAACCTTTTCTTTTCCATCAATAATTCTTTAACATTTTACTATAATTAAAATAAATTGAATTAAAATGAAATCTTAATAATTAATTAGATTTTTAAAAAAAAGTTACCAATAATTAATTTAGAACTCTTATTTTCATTATTATTAAAAAAAAAATCAGATGTCATATTAACTTGTTCAAAGTTACTTTATATATATATGTTTGAGACAATCTATCTCATGGGCACTATGCATGAATTAGTACTGTGATAATGTGTGTGCGCGTGGATATTTAAAGTTATAAAGAAAAAGAAAGGAATATAGACAAATGTCACATAAATAGTTGAAATAAAATCGATTATTTTTAATAATTAATTAACAAAATTATTAATCATTATTATAATTTATCACACTGAATTTATTTAATTCTAGTTTAACTATTGTTTTTGCCTTTTGCTCTTGTAAACATATGTTCAGCAGAGTTTTATATCCGTGCACAGTCTATATACTTTTTTTTATATATAATTAAATGTACAGTCTATATAATTCTTTTTAGAATTGTAAGAATTGTAATAATGGGCTGACAATCAATTTTATTTACATAATATATAATTACTATTTTATTTATGCCAGTATATTCAATGTATCAGAAATCCCTAACTTAATCTGAGCTCATCATTTTAATAATCACAAGACATTTCTTGGGACTTTATATATATGTTTAGTTTTATGACATTTATTTAAGTTCATGCAGTGAACGTTATTTGCAATTTTTTGATGGGGATGATTATCATCGGATTTAGGATTACACAGTATTGTCACGTGTTTTCTGTTTTTGATTGAATAAAAATGGCTGTTTAATGCAAGGCATTCTGATTGGCGAATAAAGACCACTTTATAATATACTTATTTAGCATTTTCTAATTATTTGTTACATTCTGTTAGAATATGAATAATGTTAAAATTAATTTATTTACATCTGTAGATTTTTTTATGATTTTCTAAGTGATAATGTTTGATGAAAAAAATCAACCAATCTCTGCTAGATGTATGCTTCTATCATAACTAATATTATTAATAACCTGTAAACCCTCCACCAAACATAGCAATGCAATCTTCAGTTTAATATCATCACACTGTTTAATACTTATATATTTAAATGTTTATTTCAAAACAAAATTGTTTTAATATGAGATGTTCCACCTTGTCTATTAACATTAAGCTGATATAAAAAAGATTTGTTAATTATTTGAATTTTAATATCAAATAGAATGTTGTAATCATATTTAAAGATTTATTACTATGTTTACTGGAATCCTTCACAAATATAAAAAAATAGATCTCTGGCTGTAAATTCATACAACAACTTGAGTTTGAAGCAAAAGAGGACTTCTTCACTAAAACACAAAACAAATGAGATATTATATATGTTAATAGAGAAATATTTTTTTAATCTGAGAAATATCAATTAGTATTTGATAATTTTCTGATAACATCAAAATGTAAAGTTATCTCTGTTTACATGGATGTAATCTCCTTATTTTTATTTTTATTAAATTGACAGTTCATGAAAATATTTAATTCAACATATATAACTCCCTGAAAATATTGATTATTATTTGCAGGATGTTAAGAAAAATTCTAGTCATCTGCATTTTCATGATTATAAAATAACTTTCTAGGTTTAAATCTATATAACAAATTGAGTTTGAAATAAAAGAGAATTCTTCACTAAAGCCTAAAACAAAAAATGTACTGTGTTGATTAATTGAGAAATATTTGTTTGTCTCAGTAATATCAATTAGTAATTGATGGTTTCCTGGTCACAACAAAAGGTAATGTTATCTCTGTTTACATGGATAAAATCACTTTATAATCTCTTTATTTCTACTCTTTATTAAATTACAAATCTACAAAAATATTTAATTTAACATATTAAATATACATGTACATATATAATTTGATGGCAATGTTGAAAGGAGTTATGAGTAGTATAAAAACAGAATGAGCAGAATAAAAGGACATATGCAAACCCACTCTCTGGTACTCTCAGTTTATAAACTAATAAATTTATAAGGTGTTATATTAACGATTATATCTATACTTTTTTATAACAGAACAATTTTGTGAAAGAGTTCTTTTTTTCAATCATCTATCCCATTAAATGGCATATTGAACATTGCCACTTTTAAAATACATTTTTCTTCAAGATCAAAGTGAGCAATGTCATGAGCAATACTCAATTTCTTTATAGAGTAAGTAATAAAAGCTCAATAGTATTGCTCTTTAGGGTATTATATTACCATCTCTTATACTTTTCTGAATGAGTATATTGTTTTTAGGGACATATATGACTCTAAAGTGTCACATATACATGTAAATCTCTTGATTTACATGTATATCAATCATCTTTCCCAAATTTCTTATGGCACATAACATGATTACATTTTAAAACAGGCAAAACTCTCTATACATATTGCCACTCACTGCAAGCCAGAGTAATCAAAGGATGCCAGAAGGCTTGTGCATAAAATCTCCATCCAGTGCCTACTCATCCAATATCCCCAGACTAGTTTCTGGCTTGTGGCCTTTGTCAGTGAGGAGCCTTGGATCTGAGAGCACTGCAGCTAGATCTTAGGATCTAATGCAACCCTCCAGCAGCCACCTTTTATCTCATTAACTATAAATCAATCAGTCTTAAATTGAAAACACTAATATTTTCAATCCAAGCTTATTAGTTTATATAGTCATATAGGTCTGAACTCAGTTCAGTACCCTACATTTTGGTATTTTTGGTTTTTTAATAACCATAGCCACCACTATTCTATTAGGCAGGATTGGTTTTAAGCCAATAAACATTACATATCACCATTCCTTATGCTTGCTTATAACTGCCTAATAGGATAGTTGTGTTTATGGTTATTAAAGAACCAAAGTCACCAAAATTTATAGGTACTGAACTGAGTTCAGACCTATATAACTATATAAGCTAATGAGCTTGGATTGAAAATATTAGTGTTTTCAATTTAAGACGCATAGTTTTGTAGTTAAATAGAGATAAAAGGTGGCTACTGGAGAGTTGCAATAGATCATAAGACATAGGTGCAGTGCTCTCAGATCCAAAGCTCCACACTGACAGAGGCTACAAGCCAGAAATTAGTCTGGGGATATTGGATAAGTAGGTACTAGATGGGGATTTTATGCACAAAGTCTTCTGGCATCCATTTATTACTCTGACTTGCAGTGAGTGGCAATACATATAGAAAGTTTTGCCTGTTTTAATAACAGTTATAAGCGTAGGAAATGGTGATCATGTGATGATTACATTTTACTTGCACATTTAACTTTTACATTAATATAATAAAATAAATACTGAAAGATCACAACTTTATATCATCATATCAATGTTAAATATTGACTCACTAATCCAAAAATATTCTTACAATAAATTTTGATGTGTAAAATATGTTAAGTTGGGTATGCTATTAAAATAACTTTAATTAATATTAGTATACATCCATAAATATTTTTCAATATTACCTCCCCCCTTATACTTAAGCTCATCCGAAATCAGAGGTCCCCAAACTTTTTTGTCCTGTGGACCACTTTTCAAATTATTTTTTTTGCCATAGACCCCCTGCCTACCTGCCTAATATTAAATTTTCATAAACTTTATATTGTCAAATACGTTTTCACACCTGCCATAGTGTTGTTCATTTTGATAGAGCTTTGTAAAAAAGGAAAATGAACTTAAATTTTTTTATTCAGACCTTTATTGAAACAATTAAAATAAAAATCTTATTTTTATGTGAAATAAAACAAAATTAAACATTAATATCTCAAAATAAAAATAAAGGCTAAATTAAAATTCTCTTTAAAATTTAGCACAAAACTATAAATATTTGGATTTTGGACAAAAATCGGAATTTAGTAACAAAACCATAAAATAAAGCTAAGGTTCAAAACTAAAAATACAATAATTAATGGTGTTAATGGGAGGGATAAACTTGCTGCTCTTATAGCAATTGTTTAATATTTGAAGTCAAATGATAGGTACATATAGCCTTAAATTTCCATATTCAGTTACTTGCATATGATTTCTTTTTCTTTGTCCACAGATTAGTTATTGTGCTAAAACCCCTTTCCATGAGGTATGAAGATAGAAAAGCTATCAAAATTTTTTTTGCAATACATTATAATGCAGGATAGTATTAGCTACATTTTTTTAAAGCCAGAACTGCTGATATTCCTTTTTGAATTGCACTTTAAGTTCTTCATTAGTGCTTATTTCGATGAGATCTTTTTGTAGTGCGATATCCAGCTCTTCAATTGCACCATTATAGATCGATAACCTAGTGCAGTATTTCCATAGTTAAAGCATCATCGAATGTGGCTTTAAAGTCTGAGTGAAGAGCATTTAAATGTCGAATATATGCCAAAATGTCATCATCATAAACATTTGTCAATGATAAGTTGTAGAATTGCAAAAATTCACACCTTCCAGTGTTTTGTTTGAATAGGTTAATTATAGCAAAAAAGCTGAAATTATGGACTTTGTTTTTTATTAAATTCAGGCTGTCTCCTTATGGCTGCAAGTTAACCTCATTAAATTTAGCAAATAAATTTGTTAAATAAGAAATATCTGATTTTCATTTTATTAAATTTTCTTTCAAAATGGGATTTTTATTATCCAAAATATCTAAAATGGGTTCAAAACATGAAAAAAATCTTTTCAAAATAAGACTTTTGAGAGCCAGTGTATTTTATTGTGAAGAAGTACTCGATCAATGTCCTCATCATTTTCTTCACACAACTGCTCAAACAACCAAGAATTTAATGCATTGCTATGAATCTTGTTTACTGCTTTTATGATGACTGCAGAGATTGATGCAATCTGGCACTTATATTTTTAGCTACTAAATGTTGTTACTGAATGATGCACTGAATTGTAAATATACCAGATACTTTTTGTTTAAAATAGCTTATAAAATCGCGATAGTGACCTAACATGGCTGGTGCTCCATCTACAGCTACCGATATTATATTTATTAAGAGAATCACTTTTTCCATGAAATAATCTTTTAAAACATTAAATATTGATTTGCCTTTAGTTTCTAATGCCAAAGTTTTTGCAAAAAGCAATTCTTGATGGATTTCTTGGTCCATAACAAAATGAACATATGCCATTAATAGTTCTTCATAACCAATTAAAGTTGACTTTCAACTTAAAAGGAAAAATAGTTTGCTTTTAGATAATTACATAAGAAGCTTTCTACATTGTAATTCATTTCATCGATATGTCTTTGAACTGTGTTGTTACTCAAATGATTTTTTTTTTTAATATATCAGATGAAGATTATATAAAACAGTTTTTAAAACCTCACCAATGGCTGGAAAAATCAGCTGTTCTCCAATAGTATGAGGCTTTCCTGATTTTATTTTATGAGTAATGACATATTGAAATACACTAGCAAACCATTGTCATCTCTTTTTGACTTTGAAGCAAACATTCTTTCTATTGTGATTCTCTTCTGAAGTTTTTCTTTCAGTGTTTTATAGTATATCAAATCTTTACCTGGTTTATCAGGACGCAACCTTCTCAGATGATCCTTCAGCTTAAATGGTTTCATAGTATCATTGCTTAAAACTTTGTTGCACAAAAGACACTTGGGAAAATGTTTGTCTGAGAGGGATGAAATGAATCAGAACTTCTATAGTGCCTACATTTTATTTAGTCTCTGCCATGTTGAGTAGAAGATATCTGTCAACAAAAAACAAGCTATTTAAATTTCATAACATAAAAAATTTAAAATTAATGGACTGAAGTATTAAGGCACTTACATAAAACCAAGTATAATGAAAATTGAAAAAGTATCTGAACAATTCCTACTCCTTTAACACAAAATCCTTAAAAAAAAACACACAAATGAAAACAAACCTTAAAAAATAGGAAATAATTATTTTTTACTATATCTGATGCACTGACTATTTTTTTGTTTGAGCATGTAATTAGAGTTTTGGGTCACATGTTTTAGCAGGTATTATCTTTATTCGAAATATTTAACAAAAAATGTGGCTGAGATCGCAATCTGGATGACTAATTAACTAAAAGTTTCTATTTACTTTCCTTAGATATCCATAAACAAGATGTTTTTGATTCACTTTGATTTGCATCTGTATTTTGCATTAAATAAAGCTAATATTTTTCAACCACTTTTCTTCTCAAAATTCAGAATAGAAATAATCAATGTTTAATTCTAACACTCCTATTTACAATAGCTTAATTTAACATGTCCATGCAAAAGTTTTGGTCTGAACAAGTCTGAACATACTTTATTCACTGTGCAGTTACTCGATTTGATGCTGGTATGAAAACTTGTAGAAACTTGCATGTAATCATAGAACACTGAAACAGATACTGAAATAATCCTATGAACCAGTAATTATTTGATTTAGTCATATTTTAATAATACATGGGAAAAATTAGGTTTAAATATCAGCAAGAAATACTATGATAATTCAAAAAATTATAATTTTCAATAAAAGACATTGTCAAAACTAAGTATTATCTTTATTTTTAGAAGGTATAGTGTGATTTTTGTGATTTGCAAAAATTATAATAACAAAATCCAAAATTTATCATACCTATTCATATAATTAATTATTTCAAATTTAAATGTCTACTTAAATGTTTACGAAATGCCTGAAATAATGATTTCAGTGAATGGATCCCCATTTACGTAAGATGGACTCCCAAATTTTTTTGTCACTGATATGGACCCCATGAAAGTGGGAATTGACTCCTGGGGGTCAATATCCACCACTTTGAAAACCACTATCCTAAATAATTGAACACATACTTTTGTATATTTTAATTTGTCTTTTGTTTTAAAATATTGTCATACCTTGACAATAAATTAAAATTAATTGAATTTAGTTTTATTATAAATAAATTGCTTACAGTTATAATTAGGTTTTCATTTTTAGAGACTTTTATAAATATGATGATACATACTAATACAACTTTATTATAGTTTTAAAAATTCATATTATAACTAAGTTTTTATTAATAGCTTATAAATTGTAATAACTCATACAAATAATACTTTATGTACTATATTTTTGAAATTCAAAGACATAGTTTTTAATAAATATAGAAGTTTGAAAACAATAAAAATTATCTAAGAAAATTATAGTCTTTTTTTTTCCAAGATGATTTCTTTGTTTTAATAAGTGAAATATGAGCATCTACTGACTCTGGAATTTACCAATATGAAGAATTTAAATATTGTTTAATATATTCAATTAAACATACAGCATCAATATTTCTATTCTATAATTTATTTTCAGATAATTTTTATTAATCCTATTTCTGAAATACTTAAGAATTCACTCTCAATGTACCTGAGAATCAAAATTAAGTTTTAGGAGCCATCCTGTAATGGCATTTAGCTAGAAATTTTAGAGATTTTTAAACATAAAATGTTTTTTTTTTACTTCTTCACTTATCAATCTTAAAGCAATAACTACTTTAAACACCCCATAGGCAGTGATCTTTTTTTATTTTGTCTAATTTTTTTCTTTCTTTCAATTTTTTTTCAGCATTGAGAAATTTAAAACTCACTTTTAATTCATATTACTTCTGAAAAAAACCAGCAACTAATAATTGACTAATAACATTGCAATGGGATATAAAATTATGATTATATTATAAGCAATACACAAAATTTTCTCTATCTTGAAGGTATTTATTTGAAGAGAAATTAACTGTAAATTTAGTCATCATACTAACCTGTTTCTATTATTAACTGTTGAATGTATTTGGAATATTTAAATAAAGTTAAATTTTTCTGAAGACATTCAGTACTCTTATTAGATGATGGAAATAGTCCAACATATAAATACAACTAAAATACCATCATCACAAACCTTCAGGAAAATATTACTTACAAGAGAATCACTTTGCAACACCAAATTATAAAAATACACTATATAATGTATTTTAAAGAATTACTATGATTATTTCTATTTTTAATGACCTTATAATGTAGTTATGTCTAATGCAACATTTTTATTTAAAGTCTATGTATACTAATGTCCTTCTCACCAAATGCACTCTAAGTTGACAAAAAATAAATAAGAAAGATAAGTTATAAAGTTGATGATTTCTATTGAAAGATAGATTGGTTTTGTAAAAAGTATATTTGCTTAAAAGGTAATATAGTAAACAAAACAGTCCAGTAAATTAACATTCACTTACCTGAATTAAATTAATTGTATTTATATTTAATACTTTAAAAACAGCTGTTTTAACTTTACTCAAGACCAATATATTGTAATTCACTAATAACCAATTACACACATAAGTTGTAGTGCTATAAAATTCTCATCTCTAGATTGATTTCTTGCTTTTGTATTCATTATTGAA
This sequence comes from Epiperipatus broadwayi, assembly GCA_028023455.1. Taxonomy (NCBI): domain Eukaryota; kingdom Metazoa; phylum Onychophora; class Udeonychophora; order Euonychophora; family Peripatidae; genus Epiperipatus; species Epiperipatus broadwayi. The sequence continues at coordinate 1,074,509 of JAQFVV010012544.1, forward strand.
GACTTGGATTGAAATCTGAAACTAAGACATAATATGCATCCTAAAACTTTTTAAAAATGTATTGTTTTAATTTCAAATCAATTTTCTTGGATAGTTACATAGAACTGATGTATGATTAAACATATGATAAAGTCATGCAATGAGTAAAGGGAACAACAGTTGCTATAAAACAGATTTCAGAAATAAATTGAAATTGACTTGGCACCAAATCTATATAACTATATTCAGAAGCTAACCTGGGTTTAAAATCTTAGGATTTTTTTATACTTTTAGAATATCATCTTTATTAGTATAATTGAATAAATGGTAGCTTTTAGATACATAGGTATATTTCTATCTGTATTTTTATATTGGAGTATTTCCATCACCTAATACAGTGGTAGTCAACCTGGTCCATACTGTCCACTATTGGGTGTTCCAGCCATCATGGTGGGTGGTAGGGGTTTTGTCCAACACTAAAGCACTTTCTTTTTTTAAAAAAATTTAATTGTCTTTTTTAAAAAATTTCGTAGTGATTTATATGCTTTAGTTTGCTGTAACTCTGCTTTATAAATTTTATAAAGTAAAGTTACTTCCCTATTTTATAAATCACCATTACTGTGGAACTGGAGGGCAGTTAGAAAATTTTATTACTAACAGAAATACAAAAATGGGCAGTAGGTATAAAAGGGTTGACTACCCATGATCTAATATATGTATTGAATGTCTTTAGAAAAATTTAACTTTATTTAAATATTCCAAATACATTCAACTGTTAGTAATAGCACATCAAACAGGTTAGTATATGCACAATGCTAAGAGAGGTATTATTAGTCTATCCTCTTCTTTGGGTGTTTCTGGCTAGGACCAGTGACAGTAGTAGCCTGGGGTTCAAACTTAGGTGCTTAGATTCTTGAATTTTGAATTTTAAGGTAATACCTCTTGAAACATTGTGCATATATTAACTTGTCTGATGTGCTATTACTAACAGTTGAAAGCATTTGCAATATTTAAATAAAGTTAAATTTTTTTAAAAACATTCAATACATATACTAGATGATGGAAATAGACCAATATAAAAAATATAACTAGAACACCATCATCACAAACCTTCAGGAAAACAATATTTCTATGTAATTTAAATCATTATTTTTACTGATTAAAGAAAAGTTGATTACTGGTGTGAACATGAAAATTGTAGAGCATTATGATTGATGATCATTGATTATTCAAGTTTAGAATGAACAAATCTATATTAAGGTAAAATAATTATGCTCAGAACCATATAAGAAAATCATATTATTCATTGCTATCTTATTGCATAGAAACATTTTATTAACATGTTGGTTATACACTGTCTATAACATGCTGGTTGTACAATTTTCAACGAATATGTTTTTGTTATGAAAAATATTCTGATAGGTATGGTTTTAGCAACATAAAATAATTGAATTTATAGTGAGATTCAAATGTAATTTCTTTCTGGTCTTGTGTATTTTAATATATTATGTGTGGTAGAATATATTTATTTTTTTAACTAATGCATCAATATATATATAAATTGATCATTAATTTATATTTCCATAGTGAATTTATTGTTAAGGCAAGTATTTAATAACTTAATAAAACCCATCTAAAAACTTAATAAAATAATAAAAGATATTTTAGTATAAGATTAACAGCGATTTAAAAAAAAAGAGAAAATATTTTTATGCCAAAGCATAAAATCACATTAAAAGATTCTAATATTTGTGAAATTCCATGCTGGGTCTTTTGGCAATATTTTTCATAAACTAAATATATGATCAATGTTAGAGAAGAAACACATTTTTGTTATTAGAAAGATATTTACATGTAATAGCAAACATAACATGACCATAATAAAATGCATATTATATATAAGGGATTCGAATTCAGACTTTCACATGACCCTCACTCTCCATGCCATCGCATATTGCTGATCTACCTGATAACACATGTTGAAAAGATAAATAATCACCAATATATGTATTTCATGCTAAAACAGCAATCATCAGTTGGTCCAGATTACTATCTCCACACTTATACACAATCAGTGTTCAGCTTTATATTAAGATAGCCAATCTTCATACTTTAATGGACAGGTTTCAAACTACTCCAACCCACAACTTATCAGCCATCCATTGTATTGAAAATCTGATACCATGTGTATGATCAGGTGGGTCAGCAATATGAGATGGCATGGAGAATGAGGGTCATGTGAAAGTCTGAGTTCAAATCCCTTATATATTACATTATATATGTGCAGGTGTGTGTAAGCCTGTACAGTGTATTAATTTAAAATGCATATTAGTAAAAATTATCTATAAGTTTGGGGATTACTAGAAGGACTGCAGATATGCAGGAATGAAAATAATAGAATAAACCAAATGTTACCTAGAAAGAATTATTAGAGAAAACATATTTTTTATAGATTTCTACCAAATAGACTTTCAGACTCAAAAAATATTTTTTTTAAGATTTAAAAGATTATACATATTTTTCTATTATAAAAAAATATGATATTGAATTTTTTTTTTTTGTATTTGTAATTCAAATTTGCATTCATTTGTTCATATATGTAATGACGAGTTTTACTGAAAGTATATGTTTCGAATATATATTGCATTTTTCACTGAATCACTGGATGTTTCTTATATTATTTTCATAATATTGCTCTCAAATACTTTAATAGAAGGATTTATTGGCAACTTTGGTCCACAGTGGGGAGATATGACATACCATTCTCTTTCAAGTGGCTTCAAATGAATACAAAATTGTAGTCTATTGTGTTCAAACATCTTTTGTTTATAAAATATATAGTCTATAAAACAAATATGTTATAAGATTGAGAGATTCCACTGCTTGTATTAATTAATGGATGTGATATGGTTTTTTTGATAATAAAACTTAATATTATTAAAAGGAACTTGAACACAGACTTTCAAGCTCCTTTCAGTTATCCACTCTATCTCATGACCACACACATGTGAAAACTATAAATGATTTTTCAATATATGTATTTTGTGCTGATCGAGCACTCATCAGTTGGTCCAGATCATTATCTCCCATATATATATAAGAATGCTCAGTTTATATTAAGGTAGCAAATCTTCAAACTTTAATGGAAAGGCTTCAATAAACTTCATCATCCAACTCTTTAGTCATCCATAATGGAAATGTCAAATCCTCTGATATGTCAATATTATTGTCACGCCCATGTTGACTCTAAATCACTCTGATTCTTCATGTATAGGAAGGACCTTGTTCATTTAAATACACAGTAGAGGAATGGGCAGGTTACAAGCTGAATTTTTAATATTTGAAATACAAGTATAATTAAAAACTTAATATTATATATTCGTTATTTTAGAAGCTTAATTTGATTTTATATGTATATAAGTATGATGGTGTATATTTGGGTCGACATAAAGAGCAAGATGTATGTCTATGCTAGCTATATATATAAAGGCATGCAAAAATTTTGATAAGGTAGGTTGTTTGTTATTGATTACTATTTCTTCAACACAATTTATTCTAATATATTATTATTAAAGCTGTGTTATAAACTTTATTTAATGAGTCCTTTATATTATTAAGATATATTATAAAAAGTTTTGACTGTTTGCTAATTAAAATTTTTTACTCGTAACATTAAAGTTTATATTCAATTTAAATTTGTACATAATTAATAAGTAAAAAGAAAAAGAGGGAATATATATATATTACTTATGAGGGAAAGAGAGGAAAAGAATTGCATTCTTTTAATTTTGGGTAATAATATATCTATTCGTTATGACGAGAAGTAAAATAAATTATGTATATTTCAAATCTTGTATGAAATAAATGACATTCTAAAGAAAGCCTGGAGTTTCAGAACAGTATATTAAATCAATCTTCTCACATTTCCTAGTTATTCTGTATTTTAACGACTTTTAAACAAAGTATTTAATGGCCAAATTGTAGCAAACAATGTAACTTGCAAACAAATATTATCAAGGCAGTCGTTAAAGCCTGTTTCTTCTTTCACTATTTTAGCCAATTATAATCAAGGATGTCACATAACATAGATCTTCAATGTAATAAAAACTTTCTTCTGTTACATATTATAATTAATTTGAGTTTGAATATTTCAGTTTATTAATACTTTGCCAAAAAAAAAAAATGTTTGAAATTCTATAGTATAAATTATCATTTTGTTAAAATTACAAGTATGTAACATCGAATAAAATAAAGCTTATTTCATACTTTGCTAAAAAAAAAATGTCTGCATTTTTTAGTTTCACACAACACCGTAATAAATATATGTATATTTTAAAAGAAAAAAATATATTAAAACATAAATATAATAAAGTTTATTATTAGCATCGGCTGCAAAAAGAAGTTTGCTATTAACTGAAAGGAGACTTTTTGATTCCTCTTGGAGGTCTTAAAGAAACCGAGCATGGCAAATTCCTTATGTCCACTCCATATGTTCTTAACGTTGCTGCTGTTATTACTATGTGATTATTCATATAGTAAATGAGCATGGATGGGCTGCTCATTAACATGCATTATCCAGCATGGTGAGTTTATTGTTTTTTTTTATCTCTGAGTTTAAGATCAAGAAACATCATGGTCATTCTTCTCAGTTGCCTGATAAGGCAGACTTATGGTTCTTATTCCCAGGAGGTTGGTGGCCAAAAGTGGAGGGTGCTAAGAATTTCCTGATTGTGGATGCCAGGCTGCCATTTGATGATGACTTTTTATTTAGGTACTTACAACTGCAGGTCATTTTCAAATAAAAAAAGATTGCAAGAATTAGAACTGTCTTTTATTAAATGGGACATTATTGGACTTTGTGAAGTTAAAAGAAAGTGAAGAGACAATTGATTTACAAAGTGGACATATATTCTGCTATAAAGGCACAAATATTGAAAATACAATTGGAGTAGGATTCATTATAAATAAAAAGTGGAAGAACAACATTGTGGAGATTAATGGTGTACAACTTAATAGCAGATACCAAATGCAGATAATTCAGGCTTATGTCCCAACAAGTTCTCATAGCAATGAAGTAGTAAAAGATTTTTATGTGGATGTACAAAAGGCTTTTGATCTGAATAAACAACATTTTAAAATTGTTATGGGAGACTTTAATGCTAGAATTGGTAAACAAATGAAAGATGAAAGTGTTGTAGGTAATTTTGGTTATGATAATAAAAATGAGAAAGGACACAGACTTGTGGAGTTTGCAGAAAAAGAAAAACTTTATATTACGATTTTTATTTTGAGAAAAATGTTAAAAGGAAATGGACATAGAAGCATCCAAATGAAGGTACAGCAGAATTGGATTATAATTTGAATAGTAGAAAATACACATTTCAAGATTGTAATGTTCTTAATAAATTTAACATAGGAAGTGATCATTGATTAGTAAGATGTATGGTATGTGTTAATGCAAAACTAGAGAGACAAAAGTTATTAAGAAAAATAATATTTACAGGTGATATTTCTAATCTTCAGAAACATTCTAATGAATTTAAATTAGACCTTACAAATTGGTTTCAAGTATTAGCAGATTTTGAACATGATTCAGATTTGAATGAAATTAATAAGAAAATAACTGATACACTTTTAAAACCTGCAACAAAGATAGCTAGTAGGAAGAAGCAGCAATTGACCAATAAAATTTCTACTGAAACTAAAGAATTTATGAAGAAAAGAAGGAATATAAAAATATACAAAAATGATGTATTAAAAAAAATTGAATGCCTCAAATTTTGTAAAATGGTACAGAAAAGAGTTGAAAATGGTATAAGAAAGTATAACTGTGAAGTAGCAAGGAAAGCTGTAGAATGAAATAAAAGTCTCAAGAGTGTAAAACAACATTTTGATATTGGTATAAAATTTATATCTGCAATAAGAAAAACAATGGAATTATTACTAAAAAGAGAGATGACATCATGAAATGGGTAGAGATCTTCTGTCAAGAATTATATAATAATAATAAAAAGTACCTCCTATATCTTTTATATCTTCCAAATTGCCCAGAATTTTAAATGAAGAAATAAGACATGCAATTAAATTTATAAAGAAAGGAAAGGCTCCAGGTAATTATGAAATTATAATAGATAAGTTAAAAGAAGCAGATGAAGGAATAGGATTTTTTTAGCAAAGTTATATACCAAATGTCTAAATGATAAAGATGGACCAGATGATTGGAAGAATGCAGTATTAATATTAATATTTTAAAAAGGTGATAAAGAAGATATTAAAAATTACAGAGCTATCAGCCTTTTATCAGTTTTATACAAATTTTTAACAAGATAATTCCAACTCATCTACAGAAAACATTGGATTTCCACCAACCAAGAGAACAAGCTGGATTTAATGGTGGTTTTAGTACAATAGATCATATCCAGGTATTGAGAGAAGTCATAGAAAGGACAAATGAATATGAATTGTCATTATGCTTAGGATTTGTAGACTATGAAATGGCATTTGATTCTACAAACATTTCTTCAGTGATTAAAGCATTGGATCATCAAGGTATAGATTCAGGATATTATCATATTTTAAAGAATATTTATAAAAATGCAACAGCAACAATTAGATTACAGAATGTTACTAGGAAAGTTAACATTGAGAAGAGTGGATGACTCCATATCTCTAAAACTTTTTACAGCAGTGCTGCAAGAAGTGATTTTGGATTAAAATGGAAAGCTAAAGGAGTGAAAGTAAACGGAGTTTATTTAAGTCATTTAGATTTTGTGATGATGTAGTTGTTTTTGCAAACAATGCTTTAGAGCTGCTCGAAATGTTGCAGGAGTTATCAGATAAAAGTAGAAAAGTAGGACTGAAGGTAAATATTAAAAAGACTAAAGTAATGTTCAACAGGTTTTCTCAAAATATGAAAATAAAGATTGATTATGATGAGTTAGAAAAAGTTAACAGCTACAAATACCTTGGTCAAATTGTTAATACAGATGGACACATAATGGGTGGAATTAATCATAGAATTAAACTTGGTTGGAGTGCTTTTGGTAGAAATAACTTGATACTAAAAGGAAATATGCCTGTGTGTTTGAAAGAGAAGGTTTTTAATAAATGTGTTTTATCAGTTCTTACTTATTGATATGAGACTTGGAAACTTAATAGAAGAGCAATACAGAGACTTTAGACCACTCAAAGAAGTACGGAGAGATGCATTTTAGGAATAGCAAGAAGAGATCGAAATGCAATATATGGGTAAGGGACAAACAGGGTGTTACTGACCTCATTGAAAAAACTAAAAGAGTAAAGTGGATTTGGGATGGACATATTGCTAGAAAAGTTGATAATATATGGACAGTTGAAATCTTAAACTGGATTTCAAAAGATTGTAAAAGACCCATAAAGAGGCCACATGTGAGATGGATGGATGAAATAAAAAAGTGTAGGAGGGGTGATGTAGAGAAGAGAAGCTAAAGATTGATGGTTAACTTGGAAAGACCTTCATCCTGCAGACGATTGATAATGGTCGATGATTATTATTATTATTAGCATAGTATATGTGTATATATATGTAAGGCCTTATATTATATTCATTTCATTGTTTGCATTTTCGTATTTGTTTCAATATTATGGTATAATTTCATTGTTAATTTCATCCTGTTTTAGTCATTTTTTAATATAATCTTTTTCAGCAATAATAATGGATATTTTTTTTATGATAAAAATTAATAATGGATAGATGTATACACTTTAAATAATATATGACGAAGCCAGTGTCTTTTTGTTTGTAATTGCTGGATGGTGTTAAACAGTTTTTTTTTTATTATTGGTTTACCTTTTAACTAAGAATAATTAGACTCCTATAATACATCAATATTATTATGGTAATTTGGTTGTTTTTAGGCTGATTACTAAGATAAAAAAATCTTAATTTGTTTAAAAATCTTTCAAATTTATTTGACCCAGTTTCAAACCCAGACCATGATGGATGAATATATTATTGAAATAATATAATATAAAATAATTTTTGATAATAAATTATCTTTCATTTTTAATTATATAAAATGTAATATTTGTGTTTGCAATTTTGATACTGTATATCAATATATAAAATAAATAAAAACTCTAAAATTGAGAAAAAAATGATAAGGGTGTGTTCAGCGGATAAAGAACTCTTAGTGTGATTTTGCACAAGATAGTACAATCATTTATGAGCATATTTGAATAGAGTATGTGGCATTTTACTAAATAAATTATTTTTCTATGAACTCTTTAAAAAATATTATCCTCATCATTAAAATGTGAAGAGATCTGAAAAATATAATCTAAAATTGTTTATCTTGCAATATTTGGCTTTATACTAATGGAAAGAAGACATTTTCAATCATAAAATATGAAGTGATTTCACTTTTCCTAATGGGATAACTTAAGATATGAATGTTACATAGTGCTTGTAGCTAAAGAAATCTCATGTTTAATATCACTGTAGTTTCTGATCACAAAATGGACAGTAGATTGCCAAATAAAAAAAAATTCCACAATACTGGATTTGGCATAAAAATCTAATTTTTTTTAAAAAAATAATATTACATAAGTTCATTTACCAGTTTATATGTTCCTGAGATAGATTTCTACAATCAAAAAATTCTAACATTACCTTTATTCTTTCTTGGTTAATGTTATTGCATAAGAAACATTGAAAGGCTATTAAAGTATTTCTAAAAATTTAAAGAATATAATTGTTAAGAGCTAAAAGTGTGTCCTAAAGAATTACGAATGATGGTTATGGATCTTATACTCATTTGATCTGCTATTATTTAATTTTTGTATAACACAGGAATTGATTATTATGAAAGGTTTGTTAGACAGAAAAATTATGTTAAAGGAATTTGGATTTATTCACATTCAGAATAATAGATAATATTATGCTTACGTTGTGGTTAAATATATTACATGATCACTTACTTATAAAAATTGTTTTAAAGAACTTATATTCATGTGTTCCAAACTTAAAATCGTAGTAATATTAAAAATAGGCTATAATTAAAATATATTAGGGGAAATTTTGTTCTTCGTTACATGAAAATAACTGCTCCCATGCAACATTTTAACAGCTGTTTAAAAACAAATATTTCCAATTTGCAATAAAATTCTCTTAAGAAATAAATTATGTATGAAAATAGATGTGTTTTTTTGTTTATTAATTAATAATAATATTGTCTAATTATCTCTCAGTGATTGCATTATTAATGATTTTGTAAACAAAACATATGTCATTCCCTGCTTGTCTGATTAATAAAATAGTTGTGTAGCATTATAAGTTATGTAATAATTTAATGAGAGAAATTCAACTGCTAACAAAAAATCTTCAAATAACTAATGAATTAAAACAGCAAAATCAATACAATTATTTATTGATTTTACTTGTTTTATTATATATATTAAAAAGTAGAAAAATGAATATCAGTCTATGATTATTCTGACTAAATAGAAAGAGTATTTTTATTATCTATAGAATAATGAGCGAATAATTTATATGGTTAAATTTTATAATATAACCATTATATCAATTGTACCTACTTGTAAAATGGTATGACTGTAGATTGTAATTGGATTCCTGGAAAAGTTTTAAAATATAGAGATATAATAATTTTATTTAAAAAATCTATTGGATTTTTTTTAGAAATATATGTAGCTATGAATATTAAAAATGATTCTATAAGTCCAGCTTATAAAAAAGGAATGGAAATATTCCAATACATAATATATCAAATTTCTTTTACAACAATTCTGCCATTTAGTGTAAGTTAAAAGTAATCACTATATGTCAGATAGTAGTGCTTAATAAATTGCTATTGAATTCCCTTCTATTCATATTTCCAGACTAGTTTTCAGCTTATAGATTTTTCATCAGTAAGGATTTCTGATCTGGATCTAATGTATATGGATTTTTATACTGGTTTTATATTGGTTTTATGACCCATCCCTAGCCAAAAAATAGTTCCTAAACTTATTAAAAAACTGAGGCCCCAAAATATATAAATACTAAACTGATAGTATTTATATAAATATGAAAGCAAATTGGTAACTTGATGGTGAAAATGAATAAAAGACAGATGTCACCATAACATAATAACTAGTCCGCATAATGGCAAGATAGTATTGAATATGGATGTATTAAGCTCTCCCAGTATCATTTATTTATTTCTCAAGTTTATGCTGTGCAAAAGAACAGAACTAAAAAATAAATTTACTACAAAGAAGAGTTGTGAAAGTAGGATTCATTTAGTGTTTATTGGTTTTATGAAATGAAACTCTTTCAGTGATTTTATTAAATAGACTGATTCAAGTCATGAATCTAAAAATTTTAAAATTAATATATTGTAACGAGCACAGACGATGTTACATTTTTTTTTTTATTATTAAACATTAAAATAAAAAGTTCGCATTTAAAATTTTTTTTTTAAGACAGAAAAATTGAAAATAAATTCTACCTTAAACTCGTATATATATAAATCGCACAGATGAGAAAAATTATTAAAATAAAACTTTATTAAAGAAAAAAGTATTTTAAAACTAAATTTTAAAAAGATTTGGAGATAAAATTATATCTTTAAATTTATCTTTAAATATATCTTTGGATTTGGAAAACAGGTTAATTAATGTTATGGAAATGATTATTTTAATTAGTCCAAGTGAACAAGCCCTTGGGCATTTAAATGTATAAACAATGGTCAGATAGGAAAACAATAGAAACTTTTAGCAAATAAAAAGAAATCCCTATGGAATCGGACCTCAGCGAAAAGACCACCATCATTGATGATGTAATGTTGAGTCAATCCTTAAGATTAATATAAAAGGAAAAGTTGGAAATTATTATGGATTATTAAGAGAGGACTGAGATGTGTTAAGTTGGAGAGTTGGAGGTGAAGGGATTGAAAGACGCACTTTCAATTCCTTCAGTTGTTATAAAAATGGAAAAATGAAACATCGCTTTTCTTAAACTGAGGACAACAGGATCATCGGGGGATTTAATGTGGATTCCAAATGGCATGCAATGAATAAAGAGGAACATTGAAAAAAAATTGTAAAAACTTTAAAAATATTTTGAAACACTAAGAACTTTAAAATATAAACTTTCTCAGTCTTTAATTTATAAGAAATAGAATCCTATTTGACCAACGTTATTTATTAATTAGTTATAATTTTATTTAATGTATTTCTTTTGTAAAATCATCTCCATTTAGTTTTTTTTTGTTCTTTAAGTTTATTATGATTTCTGTTTTCCGATAAATTAAAATATATCAATGTTAAACTTAAGTCGGGTGTGAATGGCTGTATAGATTTGTAAAGTTATATTAGGGGAGGATAATCTTAGGTTATTTGTTTCGTAGTTAAATTGGGTCAATGGATTGGATATATTGGTGTAATTAGTAGATGTAATGCAAGATTCGCTTAGGGCAGAATCGTTTGTATACGCCGCACTCACCCGTTTGCCTATGGAAGGAATTATAAGTCGGAGACCGCAGTTCCTTTCTATGGAGTTTTATTTTTATTGCTCGTCTTGTCAGATAGATGTAGTAGTCCTATGTGATGAGAGGCAATTTCTTCTCTTAACTTTTTGTGCTGCCGTATTTTGTATTACATTGAATACATCGATATATCAGATGAATTGGCATTAGTTCGACTGCAAACTTTTGGCCTAAGGATAAAATATTTTCTTTTCAAATGCAAATCTATGTAGTCTATTTATACTCAACACTAAATAAAAATGCATTAAATTTAAGTTGTTTATAGAAGCTTGCATGGATTGGTTATCGGTTAATAATGTTTTGGGTATTCATGTTTGATCAAAATATATAGACATTCGATAAATAATGATACCTTACAGTGAGTATCTAAAATGTATTTATTCAGATGTCTTTTAAGTTATTGGTGTCAATGCAAGCATCTTATATGTGAATGCTAATGGGTTACTTATAAATTCCCTCTGCAATTGACGGGATCAATGACTTTATATTTTGATCATTTATGTTTATTTTGAAATGTTTTTAACCGTGAAATCTATGTAACCGATCTATACTCAACATGTTTTAAAACAAACTTTTTTAAATCCATTTGTGCGAACTAATAATAGTATAAAATTTAAAATGTAAATTAAAAATCTAAAATAAAAGTTAAAAATAAAGTTAAATGTTAAAGTAAACATATTAAAATAAAATGTTATATGTTATATATATGTGTGCGTAAATAAATTTTTGTATGTTAATTACTGGCAGTGGCTTATTTTATTTATTTTTTAATATTGAAATATAATTAGATAAGATATTATATTATTAAATCTCTGCTACTCCCTGAGCTAGTGACATGGGCGATCGACTGGATATCAAAATATATAAATAAAATTAAAAAAAAAGTTTTTTTGACTTATGTATCTGCCTACTTTATAAATTTTTCTAGGTTCAAATGCCTAGATGGCACCCTGTAGTGTAGATGACTTTAAGCTCTAAATCTGGATTGTTATAATATATATACATTAACATCATTTTAACTATCATTGATCAAATGCAGGATGAAATTCTTCACATTTAATCCAGTTTCTCTGATTAGTAGCTCTCTTCCCTATATCATACCATTAAATTTTCTTATTTCATCCACCCACATCACTTTTTGTCTTTTTCTATTTTTTTCAATGTCTTCAGATTCAATTTAAAATTTTAATTGCTAATCTATTGTCATATCTTCTAGAAATGTATCCATCCCAGATGCATTTCATTGTTTTAATAATGTCAATGATACATGTTTGTTCTCTTATCTGTGTATTTAATTTTTATCTCTTATTGACATATTTAATTTTCAATATCTTCTTGTTTCTCATAACATGCCACATAATCTTTCTATTCTTTGATGTTCTGTAAGGGTCCAAATCTTAATTATATAAATAAGAAATGGTATACAACTATTAAAAACCTTTTTTCTAAGATATAGACCATGTCCTTTTTATACTAAGTTATTTGTATCAAAAACACTCCATCCAGATTTAATTGCATGATTAATATCCACTAATTATGCTTTTATCTATGTGTGACCACAGTATAATTCAATGTTATCAAGGTTTATTTTTTTCTACTGAGAAATCTCTAATTTTTTAGAATTTATCTTTAATCCTACTATCTTACTTTCATATGATATCCTTTGTAACATATACTGAAGTTATGAAATATTCATTGCAAAAACAACTGTATAATCTGTAAAAGTGATATGATTTAAATAATCTCTTTATACTCTTAGCATCTCATTTCAAGCCACAGAATACTTCTTGCAAAACTCCTATGAAATGTTTTTGAGATTTGATTAATCTTGTCATACACCCTTCTCCATACTAATATTCTCAACATCACCAGAAATTTAATAATTTATTTTCATTTTGATATATATTCTTCAATATTGACAATATCCTGATTCTATACAAATGCTCATGGAATCAACTATCTATCTAGGCCTATATCTCTATACCAAAAAGCACAGAAAGAGGCTGTTTAATAAGTGGCAGCTGGCAACCACAGACAATGGTGTTCATTTCTATGCTATAAAGTACAGAAAATATGACATTTAGCAGCAGCCAGCCTGTTTTAGTGTTATGCACTTTATCACAATGCTCACAGTTCAATGTTTGCTACAGTATCATCTGAAGGAGTCTAGACATCAACCTGCCACAACTCTTCAAATATGGATGTCAAAGGAATTAGTTTACAAGTCATTTCACCTACTATTACCTCCTAACAATTGTCCAACCATTACCATTCTTCCCTATTCAATGTGGAATCTTCAAATCAGTTTGGAAAGGGTAGGTCCAAGCAAGATTTTGACAAGCTCACATGAATAGTCATGTTTTCACAAGAACATGCCTGTGAGAAATAAAATGGCTGACAGGTCAAAATTGGGTAAAATGTCATCCACAGAAGCCAGCCTGCATGGAAAATTTATTAATTCTACTGAAATAGAATCTTTGCAATAAGGTAAGTCAATTGATAAAGTTTTAATTCTTGCAGATGTGAAAAAGGAATAGCCCTCTGCCCTACATTGCAAGACTAAGATTTGACTTTTCATGATAACTTGGAGTTCAATTGGGTTTTGAAATTTGTTGGTACCATCAAATTGTTCTCAACTAAATTACAAAAACTGATGAAGGAAATTGGAATGAATTATGTTAAGCCTTTAGATAAAAAAAAGAAAGATATATGAGTGTGAAAATTCTCATAGTTCTATCCAGAGAAACCAAAAGCAATTGTCCAAATAATGAATCCATTGATTAATTAATCTTGAAATACCTAGCCAAAAGGCATAATAAAAAAATTTTTTAAAAAAGTCGGTCAAGTTGGAAATTATTAATCATTCTTAATAGGTGTGCCATTCAGATCCATACACATATTATCTTTCAAAGATAAATATTGTAAGAAATCAATCAATAAATAAAATTAATGAATAATTATTTTTTTAACATTTTTTCAGAAATGATCTGAAAATGTAAAAGACAGTTCAGTGATTAAAGCATTATCAATATTATTTTTTGGCAGCTCAATGTAGTTGTTAAGTTTGCGGGGAGGGAGGAGGACGGTTTTGCCACATGGGCAATTCTACTAGAATAAAATATTTGCAATAATGTATGTTTTACATAAAATTGTTCCCGTAAATGTTATTAAGGAAATTAATGAATTACAGGTTAACCTATATGATTCTATATTCTTTCATAAAGAATGAGGTAAGACTGGTAATGTTATACCTATATTGTTTTCTATTCCCTGGTGTTATGCTGCATGATGGTGCTATTTGTAGGTTAATTCCTAGAAATATACCATTTCAGTGGCCTACACCCAACCTAAGAGGCTTCCTTCTAGTGCTCATGGCAGCCTCACCCAACCTAAGAGGCTTCTTTCTCTGATAAAACACAGAAAGAGTCCCCACTGGTCTGGATTTTATTCTTTTCTAAAAGCACAGACAAATGCCTTTATTGACTGCCATAGTTGGTTGTGTTATTAACTTTACCATAATGTTAGCATGTCTATTTTCTCTATAATTTGGTGTGAGAGTGTGTGGATTTTAGCCTGTTGTAATTATTTAAAATTTCATTACAAAGATGTTTTTTTCAAGTGCTGTAACCTACTGTTATGTTGTAACTTTATTAACAATGTTTTGAAGGTTCCATTATGAATGGGTAACCTTAAAAAATTGCTTTTAAGAGTATGGGATGGCAAAAATTTTGAGGATCATGCAAAAAGTAACGTTTTCGTGAGAATTCGTCCTTGACAAGTTACTTTTGATATACATATGCACAAACAAAAACAACACAGTGTCTGATTATTAGTAATTACTTGTCCAAAAAAGAAAATTAGTCGGGTATTATTTTTTTTACATTTATTATTTAAAAATAAGATTAGTTTTTATATCTACACACTAACAAAAACAACCCAGTTTCTGATTAATTACTGTCCAAAAAAAAGAAAGCAAATTAGTCAGGGTTTGGTTTTTAAATGTAGTATTTGAATTACGGTACTTTTTATATATACACAAGATTTTTAAAAAAAAAAAACATTTTCTGATTAATTACTGTCTAAAAGAAACGCAAATTAGTCGCTATCATAATGGTAGATTTTTATATAGACACACTAACAAAAAGAACCCACTTTCTGATTCATTACTGTCCCCCCCCCAAAAAAAAAAATTGTTTATCATTTTTCAATTGAGTTTTTCAATGATGGTCCCTTTTAGATATACACACTAACAAAAAGAACCCACTTTCTGATTAATTATTGCCCCCCCCCCCAAAAAAAAAAAAAAAAAAAAAAAGCAAATTAGTTGGTGGGTATCATTTTAAAATTGTAGTGTGAATTTTTTCAATGTTGTGGATAAATTGAATCACGGAGAATCGCGTATTATTTTCGATTGAAAAAAAGCTTGTAACTTTTTCTATATATATACACACAAAGAAAATAAAACACACTTTCTGATTAATTACTGTCAATACCCAAAAAAAAGTTATTTGCAGGTATCATTTTTAAATTTAGTATTTCAATAGTATTATGGCTTTTGATAAAATCTACACACTAATAAAAAAAAATCCACTTTCTGATTCATTACTGTCCAAAAAAAAAAAAAAAGCAACATAGTCGGGTATTATTTTGAAATGTAGTATTTCAAGAACGGTACTTTTTATATATACCCACTAACAAAAATAACCCACTTTCTAATTATTTATTGTCCAAAAACACACACAAAAAAGAGCAAATTAGTCGGGTATCATTTGTAAATTTAGCGTGAATGTAGCAATTTTGTGTAAATTGAAAAAAAAAAATATAATTGCGTCTTATTTTCGATTTAAAAAATGTTGTAACTTTTGACAGATACACACCAACAAAAACAACCCATTTTATGATTAATTACTGGCCAAAAAATGCCAATTATTCGAGTATCATTTTAAAATTTAATGTGAATTTCTAAATTTTGTTTGTTTTTTTATTTTAAATAGTAATATTATTTACTATTAGTTGCTCTAATTTCCTATTACAAAAACTCAAAAAACCAATAATTTATATAGATAGAATCACAGGCTCAGCCCGGAATCGTAATATGAATGTGTTTTTGATTAGCATCAACGTCATCAAACGGCTAACACCAGGGAATAGAAAACAACCGAATATTTGCAATAATGTATGTTTACATAAAATTGTTCCAGTAAATGTTATTAAGGAAATTAATGAATTGCGTTAAACCATATGATTCTATATTCTTTCATAAAGAACGAGGTAAGACTGGTAGTGTTATACATATGCTTTTGCTTAGCATCAATGTCATCAAGCCGCTGACACAAAAGTACCATATCTTCATTATCATATTTTTAAAATACCGTTATTACTATTGCATCCTTCAAATCAGCCGATAATTCTTTATCATTTGAACTTTCTGTATAAACTACTTATGATGTTAGATACATTACAACTTCAAAATTAACGGAAAATCTGTGATTATTCTCAGTTAGTAAATATATGAAGTTTATATAATTTTATAACTTATTCAGATTTGGAATGACCCGAAATCTAAATAAGTTAAGTAAAATATAGAATTATTATTTGATGATGATTTAAATAAATATCAAGTTTTTTCCTTCAGTTTATATATGCATAAAAAACATTTATTTCTAACTATAACATGTAGATATATTAATCACGAAGTATATAAATAAAAGCACTTGAAAGGAGATGAAGGTGAAAAAGTAATAAAACATGTAAAATCTACATATACATAAGCATTTTAAAGGATCCAGTTCATGTTAATTTATATTGGGTTCATAAGAGATTTAAACTCCAATAACTGTTTATAATTGATCTTTAATGAATCATTAAATGATTTCGTTATTAGTAGTCTTTTTTTTTTTTAGTTAATCTTTATTAGTTAGTCTTCTATGATACAATATTTTATAACTTTTATCTGTAGCAATAAATATAGAGATGAAGGAACCATCTAAACTACTTGTATTTTTTGGAAGGTTTAAGTTTGTTATTATATGTATATTCCTAAAAGATAACGTAAATGTATTTCACTACTATGCAATATAATTCGCAGACATTAGGATTTATGCAAATATTAAATAAATTCATTAAAGTTCTGGTAATATATATATATAATTCCATCGCATATATCTTCTGAGAATAGTAATAAATGTTTTGGAAGTTAATCTTTGACAGTTTCATTTCTTTGCCAGCAGTAAGTATATCTGATCTGTTATTGCCAATGTTGTTTTGTTTCCAAAGCAATTTATCTTCGTTACATATATGGAGTTTTACTTTCAATTTTAATGAAATATATATATAATTGCTGTTTGAATTCAGCTGCATAAATTTGGAATACCATTGAAGGTGAATCAATAAATCTCTTTAGAACACAGTGATATGCATTGCAGTTGTTGTCAAGCCATGATTTGAATTTTTTTAAAAAAAAAAAACTTGCCGTTCGAATGTAAACTCCCTTCTTAATTATCAATTTCCAGATTTATCTGGTATTTATACTTTTTGAAATAAATGTATCTTTTACCGTTCCTCATAATACAAAAATTTTATCAGTATAAAATTCTTCTTTGAGATGTATATCGTTTATATTTAAAAGTCTATATCTTTTATAAAAAAAATAAAAGAGAAAATCTTTTCTTTCAATCATCTACTTGGTTTTTTTTTTTTTTTCATATGTCATAGCATCGGCCGGGACGCAACCCACAACCGTCTGCAACCAACAACTTCCTTGCAAGGCAGCTGCGATGTTGTTTTTATTTTTGTTAAGTGATATTCAAAGTTTACTATCATTATGTTTGATTTGCTCATGGCATTATTGCCATAAAATTTAATAACTAATCTTAATTACAACAAAACTCATTTAAATAATTATTTTTAAGTGCACTTATATACATAATCACACTGATATACATATTTCTATAATATATGTTTACATATTTCTATAATATATGTTTATTAATTGTCTTATGATGTATGTATATCATAAATGATTTATGGATTTTATTTGGAAATTTTAAATGTTGCTTTAAATTTTATTATTAAAAAATTATTTCTCCTAGAATTTGGATAATATCTTGAAGTAATATTATTTACTGTGCGTTTTCATTTAAGAAGATATCAATTATGATAGGTAGTTATTATTTTCTACTTTTATTTTTATGACTATAGAAACATATTCGTATTACCTAATAAGGTAGAGAAGAAGTAATGTGGAAATTGGAGAGATATCTATTAGGTATTTCACTAATTAGGGATTTGTATAGATGAAAATAAATAAATTATAATACATACTTCAGATATAAGTATATATCACAATGATACATTTCTGTAGCTTTCCTTGCCAATTATTCATAATTATATTTTTATAACATTATTAACATTTTCTTATACTTGTGTTTGAGAATTGAGAGGTCCATGTGATGTCATTATTCCATCTTATTGGTTGTCACTTTAACAGGTTTAAGGCGTATCTGTTGAAGAACTTTAGCTTTCATGTTATTACAATATTATCTGTTTACCCTTAATAAATTTTATATATTTATACCATTTTAATATATAAATTTTTTCTATAGTACAGGCTTTTTCATACATTCACTCCAATATGTAATGTATATGGGGTTTGAACTCAGACTTTCACATGCCCCTCAACTATCCATGCTATCTCATACTGCTGACACCCTTGATTACACATATTTTGAAAAGATAAACAATCACCAATATATGTATTTCATGCTAAACAAACACTTGACTGTTGGTTCAGATTATCATCTCCACACATATATACAATCAATGCTCAGCTTGTATTAAGATAATAAATCTTCATACTTTAATGGACAGGCTTCAATACACTTCATCCCACAACTCTTCAGCTATCCATTTCTTTAAAGTCTGATGATGGAATTCCCAAAACTCTCATTGGTGCCAACCTTTTCATCCTACCCATGTTGACCATAAGTGTGTGATCAAGTATGTCAGCAGTATGAGATAGTGTGGATAGTTGAGAGTCATGTGAAAGTCTGAGTTCAAATCCCTTATAACATTTTACAAAATTCTAAATATTTTTTTAGTAAATCAATTTTAATTGAATAATTGAAACACACAGACTTATTATATACCTGTGTCTATATTTATAATATATAGGATATATGAGCACAGACTTTCACATGACCCATCACTCTCCACACTATCTCATAACACTGATACACTTGAACACACATATGTTGAAAAGATAAATAATCACCAATATACGTATTTCATGCTAAACCAGCAATCGTCATTTGGTCCAGATTACCATCGTATATGTATTAAATGGATTATGTCCTGTACATGAGGGGTCAGACTGACCTTAGGTCAACATGGGTGTGACAATAATCTCAGCCTCAGGGTGGCCTTTGAGCATTCCATCATCAGATTTTTAATTGGATGGATGGTTGAAGAGTTGGAGTGTGGAATGGATTGAAGCCTGTCCATTAAAGTATGAGGTTTGGCTATCTTAATATATATCTGAGCATTTATAGCATATATTTGTGGAGATGGTAATCTGGACCAACTGACGATTTCTGGTTTAGCATGAAATACATATATTGGTGATTATTTATCTTTTCAACATATGTGTGTTCAAGTATATCAGTGTTATGAGATAGTGTGGAGAGTGATGGGTCGTGTGAAAGTCTGTGCTCATATAACCTATATATTAAATCAATTTTAATAAATTTTATACTCCTTTCTTAAACATTGTCTTGCCTCAGTACAAAAATTAACTAGTAAATTGATGCACTTTGGTATCAGTATTTTTTTTTTGCAGTTCTTAATAAAATATCAGTAAAAAAATTTTAAAACAGATTGAAAGTTCTCATTTTAGTTTACTGGAGTGTTTTAGCACTACCAACTGATAATAATAATTTTCTTACTAGTTTTAGTCTGCTTAGTTTTATATTAACACATACCTTACCTCTCATTATTTGATAATCACTTTCTGTGTCGAATCTCTTAGGAACATTGCAATGTAAAAATATATTTTGTATTAGTCAAAATATAATCTAATTCTACTATACAATCATTTAAATGCTTCCATGTCTCCCTGCAATTTACCTTTTTTTGTAATATACAGTTTATAATATATAATTCTTCATTTTCTATAACTTCACAAAACTTTGGTGTCTATTATTTAAGCAGAGATGATTTAATTTATTGACAACACTTTTATTTTTCAATTGTTTACTAATTTTTGGCATTAAAACCTCTCATGACAATTTTAAAATATTGTTTGATCTCATCAAAAGCATTTTTTACATCCATACAAAATTCTTGTATTTCTTCAACATAATGAATTTTTATTAAAATTCTTTATTGATAATTAAGATACAAATATTAACATATTTATAACAGAATACATTTAAAGTATATAGGTAGGAAATTTATATCTACAATAAGAAAAAAGATGGCATTATTACTAAAAAAAGAGATGACATCATAAAATGTGTAGAAGACTTCTATCAAGAATTATATAGTATTAAAGAACAAGTGCCTCCTATACATATTATATCTTATGAATTGACCAGAATTTTGAATGAGGAAGTGAGACATGCAATTAAATTTATGAAGAAAAGGAAGGCTCCAGGTAATGATGTAATTGTAACTGATATATTAAAAGAAGCAGGTGAAGAAATAGAAAAAAATTAGCAAAGTTATATACCAAATGTCTAAATGATAAAGATGTACCAGATAATTGGAAAAATGCAGTATTAATATTAATATTTAATAAAGGTGATAAAGAAGATATTAGAAATTACAGACCTATCAGTCTTTTATTAGTTTTATACAAAATTTTTACTAAGATAATTACAACTTGTTTACAGAAAACACTGGATTTCCACCAACCAAGAGAACAAGCTGGATTTAAAAGTTGTTTTTGTACAGTAGATCATATCCAGGTATTGAGAGAAATTATAGAAATGCCAAATGAATATGAGTTGCCATTATGCTTAGGATTTGTAGACTATGAAAAGGCATTTGATTCTATAAACATTTCTTCAGTGATTAAAGCATTGGATCATCAAGGTAGTTGATCCAGGATATTGTCATATTTTGAAGAATATTTATAAAAATGCAACAGCAACAATTAGATTACATAATGATAATAGGAAAATCAACATTGAAAAGGGTGTAAGGCAGGGTGACTCCATATCTCCAAAACTTTTTACAGCAGTGCTGCAAGAAATATTTTGTGGATTAAAATGGGAAGCTAAAGGAGTGAAAGTAAATGGAGATATTAAGTCATTTAGATTTTGCAGATGATGTAGTTGTTTTTGCAAATAATGCTTTAGAGCTACAGGAAATGTTGCAGGAGTTATCAGATGAAAGTAGGAAAGTAGGACTAAAGATAAATGTTAAGAAGACTAAAGTAATGTTTAATAGATTTTCTCAAAATATGCAAATAAACATTGCTTATGATGAGTTAGAAGAAGTTAACAGTTACAAATACCTTGGTCAGAATATTAATACAGTTGGAAATATAATGAATGAAATTAATCCTAGAATTAAACTTGTTTGGAGTGCTTTTGGTAAAAATAACTTGATACTAAAAGAAAATATGCCTATGTGTTTGAAAAGGAAGGTTTTTAATAAATGTGTTTTGTCAGTTTATGGATCTGAGACTTGGACCCTTAATAGAAGAGCAATATAGAGACTTCAGACCACTCAAAGAAGTAGGGAAAGTTGCATGTTGGGAGTAACAAGAAGGGATCGAAAACGCAATGTATGGGTAAGAAAACAAACAGGTGTTACTGACTTCATTGAAAAAATTAAAAGACTGAAGTGGAGTTGGGTTTGACATATTGTTAGAAGAGATGATAACAGATGGGCAATTGAAATTTTAAACTGAATTCCAAGAGATTGTAAAAGACCCAGAAAGAGACCACATGTGAGATGGGTGGATGAAATAAGAAAGTGTGTAGGGGTAATGTGGAGAAGAGAAGCTAAAGATAGGGAAAGGTGGATTGAACTTGGAAAGACCTTAATCCTGCAGTGAATTGATAATGATTGATGATGATGATGGTGATGATGACAAAACTATAACATAATGTTACAGAGAATACAATTAACTGTTCAAATCCAATGAATAGTAATTTAAATTTGCAGAGTGTAGCATTTCTGTATCTAACAATTTTTTTTAAAGGCTAGGCTCCCATGAGATGTTATTTCCCTAATATTATTTATTACCAAGTACTTACTAATAGCAATTACTTATGTCTCTTGATGAGATATGTATCAAAATTCATGATGACTGATTTCTTTCAATGTACTTAAGATACTATTTATGCATTAATGCTTTTCAAGAATGAAAGATTATGGATAATGATAGTAATAATAGAAGTTTATCTATAAGAGTGCCCAAAAAAGATAGATTAGTAGATGACAGATTTTTTTATGATGATACTGGATAAAATTTGAGCATATAAAAATGATTTGAACCATTTTTGCCATTGTTTTAGTACACTGTATTTTTTATTATCAAACATTATGGAGCTGCATGCAATAAACATAAGTTCTTAGTATGTGAACAATTACACAACCAGATGAGTTACAAGACTGAAAGTATTTTATATATTTTTAAAGCAATTGGTTGAGGTTGATTCTACATTTATAAAATACATTTAGGCTTACAAATGAAGAGTATGGTCAGGTTTGACATTATATTTCTTGTGACCAATTATTGCACAAGACATGTTTATTTGAGAATTTAGTTTGAATCAGTCATTGAAAAACCTTCTGGTTGGAATTGTATCTTGCATTGAATTATACAGAAATTTTAACTATGGTTGGGGGACACAGTACTTTTGAAACTTGTTAAAGTTTTAGTAACTGGCAAGATTGTTCATAATTGTCTGAATAGCTAATTATCTTCTTTAAATTGTTAAATCATGCATCAACAAAAAATTTGATGTTGTAATATTTTAAAAGATTAGCATAATCAATGGGATGATCTATGAAAAATGTTGCCTAATGTATGAAAGTGAAACAAATAGTGATATTGGAGGGTAGATGCCAATGAGGATTGAGTTCATAAAAGTCTATACTCACACACACATGCGCATATATATATATAAATAACTACAACCATTAAATGTCTGTATTTTTAAATTATATAATAATAATTCAAACAAATATATTTAACACAGTATTCAAAAACTTTCAATTGTTTCACTGACAATCTTTATCAACTGTTAATACAAACGTACTGTGTTAAATATATTTGTTTGAATTATATATATATATATATTGTGCCCTTTTGTATGGGTCACCATCTAATTTTTGTGGTAATCTATTAAAAATTTTAAATTTAAGATATATTTGAATATGTGATGTTAATTTTGCTTATGGTGCTATTTCAAAAGGTTTAATTAAAGCAATCTATGAGTATTTGATATGTGAAATTGTGCTGAAATTGAGAGAGACATTTTAATGATGATTATTATAATATATGGTTGGAAAAACTGGCCATAGTTAATACTGCATTAATATATTTAATAAGTAGGTATTTAAAACTAAAAGTGTTTAAAAGACAAGTTAAAATTAAATGCATATATTTATTGTTGATAAAATAATGTTATAAAAGAATATAAATATTTTAATTATTATAAATACTTAAATAGAAGATTAATATTTGATTTTATAATATCGAATTATTAATTTAAAATCTGTTATAATATCTTATTTATTTTAAGAAATAAATATTTATTTTAAAAATGCAATTGTTAGTTATTTTTAGATTATGAGAAGCGTTTCTTTTGTTGTAAAAAAACAGATGTTAGTTAGATACGCACACACATGCTTGGAAGTTATCTAGTAAAGTTGCAAAAACTATTTTAAAATCATGTTATAAAATTTATAAATAATACGTGAGCTATCACGAAATAAAATAAAGATAAATCAATGTAGAATATTAAATCTGATTTTTAAAAAGTATTGCTTTAAAAATATAACGTATAAAAAAGACTTAGTTTATTTTAAATAATCTTATAAAAGTTAAAATTAAAATTAAGTAAGTAAGAATATTTTAAAAGAATGTTTAGTGGATTTAAATAAACGATAAGGATTATTTTAAAATTTAATAATGTAATAAATATTAAATATTAAATAAGTCATTATTTATTTTTAATTTTGTGTTGTTGGTAAATATGTAAATAATCCAGCAAGTTGATTGTTTAAATGTACCAATCAAATGGGAAGTTTCTTCTGGTATAAAAGCTCAGTTCAATTGTTAGGAGAGGACTCTGTGATTGAATTTTCAAGTTAATTGTGTTATTAAAAATAGCAAAGTAAATTTGATAGACGCTCTCAAAATCAATTTTAAAATTATAAGAGTGTCATTGTAAATAATTTATAAAAGTTTTAAATGATAGACATGCAGTGTTAATTTAATTTTCCCCATCAATTGTCTCTATATTGAAGCTCAATTTACAAGCAAATGGTCATGGAAACATCATATATAGTGATAATATATCGGAAACTTTATACTAGAAATATGACAAACGCTGGATTAGTTCGGAAATTTACGAGATGGAGAAAAGTAGTATTTTGGACAATATATAATTTTAAAAGCTAATTGCTATTGATTATTAAAAATAGATATCTTAAAGAATAAAATACTTCTTCATGAGGAAAGTATTTTTACAAGCTACAAATTTATATATATATATATCTTAAGTAAAGATATTAGAAATAAAAGTAGCTTTGTAAATACTTGCCTTGTTAAGTCTTTATGTTTAAAAGACTGAATGTGGACAATTTTAAAAAGGCAAATAGATTGAAAATATATTTAGCTAGAAATCTTAATATAATAAAAATTATTATATTGAAATAATTTAAACGCTGGTCGTTTTAGATGAAGAAGCTTATTCTTACCTGGATATTTTGTTAAGAAATGCGCAAGTAGTACGTGGATGTCCAAGTCAATTAAAATAATTAAATGATAATTTTTCATAAACTATAGACTAATATAAGATAATAACTTTAAATAATATTTTTCAAGAACTGTATCCGGATCAGATAAACTATTTAAATTTTATTATATTTTATGGAGGAGTTGATTAACTTTTATTTTATTTTAAAAGAACATTTTTCATTTTTTATAAACTTTTTAAAAAACACATGATAGACCGGAAAATGGAAATGGTGTTTTAGTGAATGTGTACCTAGGATTAAAGAACTATATGATGGAAAAGAAGACATCGCTGGAATTACGTAATATGAATTCTGTTTTATTTATCTAACATAAAATTTAAATATTATTAATTTATTAAAAATAAGATAGGTACATTTCTTAAAATAATAATTAAAAATAATATAATAATTAATCACATAAGTTTATTTTATAATTAATATAACACGTAATATGTTAAAGAATGATTGTGAGTGTAAATGTGAATTATTTTATGAAGCTGTAATTCTGAAGAATATTGGAAGATGGACTGTACATTAAATCATTGCTTATGGTAAAAATTGTATAATAATAATAATTTTGATATATTTAATATGTTTTCTTTAGATCATCCAAATGTTATGTTATTTGAATGAATGTATAAATATTTTAATAAAAATACACACACATTATATTGGCAGTAACAATTTTATGTAAATATGCATAGTTTGAATTTATGATATAAATATGATACAACATTACATAAGAAGCTTAGAAATAATTATATGATTCTTTCGTAAATAAATTTTGATATTTTTTTTTTTTTTATGTTATAATATTAGAATTATATTTGTTATTCATAAGTAATTAGTTTATTGCAAGTTAGGAAGAGATCTCAAAGTCTATATTTTATTTTTGTTTTATTGGATAAATTAACCCTTAAACCGCTAATTAAATCATTGGTTGTATGAGATAAAAATCAAATCTTTTAATTGGCCAACTCACAAACTGAAGACAAAGCCTATTGTTAAAACATATTCGTCTATAATATTAAATTCAACTCAGATACGTTTATAAAAAGTATATAATTAATTTTTCAGGTCATGAAGAAAACGAAAGTTCTTTCAAAAATAAATTGCTATTTATTTATTCTAAGATATTCTATATCGGCAACATAAAAGTTATAATGTAAACAAAAAGATCGACTTTTACGTTATAGAAAAGTAAATATTTCTTTTTACTACATCTTCAATATATTTACTTAAATCTTCAATATTTTTCGAAAATAATTTTGTTTTTTTATTATTCTCTCTGAAAATTATGTTTAATTTCCATAAATATTATTTAATAATAATTTAAATCGTATTCGAAATGAAAATCTCAGCGTTTTTCTTTATTTTCTTTGATCAGGCAGTTTCTTTGTTCTTTCCAGCCAATCAGAATGTCTTTTTCGGCTGAGAGCATGCTAAGAACCAATCACAAATAATGTTCCTTCTTTGTTTAGGTTTAAAATGCGTTTTTTTTTATTTTTTACTTCTAAAATAAATCGGAAGATGTCACCATCGTACAGAACTTTTAAAAACGAATTAAATACGTATTTAACGAATTTTATCGTATAAAAACGAACTAAGTTAGAGTGATTTTAGGTGTCGACGAGGAGTCTCGTCGAGCGCGGGAAAAGGGTTAAGTTAAGTTTTATGTAGAAGTTTATATTTGGATTGAAGATTTACCGAATATAGATGATGAAGTATAAATAGTTTGGATAATTAGTTTTATTTAAAATTGATGATTGTTTTCCCGGAAAGTTTAAATAAGTTTTAAAGGATGTTTTGTAGATAAAAAGTTATTAAGAAGGAGTAGAATAACACATAAAGTAAAGTAATAATTTTACATAGAAAAGAATCATAGAATTTATCTAATATAATACTTTATGAATTTGAAATTGATGAATAATTTAAATATTATTATTTAACATTACATATATGTAATGCATATTTGATAAAACATGTAGCATGAATTGCATTAAATGAAAGATAAATTATAATCAATTATTGTTATTACATTACAAAGATACATTAGTTTCTATATTATGCTATTAGAGTAATGCTGATAGTAAAATAAACACATACTAGTACATAATGAAATAAGTAATAGTAATACTTAAGTGATGTAGCAATTTAATTAGTAAAGTTTAATTGTTTACATATGCTACATAAATATTGTTTTACATAAATTTTTCTGTGTAATAATTGAAGTTCACTGATATTTATTTAAAGTCTAAGTTTTAAAAGCATACTTCAATGTTATTAGTACAGCATTAAAAGAATGTATAATTACTTATTAGGAATATGAATTAATAATGGTGGAAACATATTGTATTATTATTTTGTTTTATTCTTCTTTGTTTTCATAATTTTGAACTGTAAATATTGTAAATAAATTCATGGTTAAAGTTAATGTAAATAAATTTGTTTAATTTGTTTTAAAAGTGTGTCGAGTTCATTATTTTGCACCACAGCATTTGACAACAGATAATTTGAATAAACATAATATTTGCACAATATGAATTATTATTATTATTTAGAAATAAACACAATATTTTCTTGATATCATTTTATAAGAATTGATTAATATTAACATATAATATTATTATGGTCATAAGGTAATTATAATGCACATTATAAGAGTACAATATTATTTATTGCCACAGATTATTGAATTATAAGATTTTGATCTATTCCAGAATTAAGATACTATATGAAAATAAAGGATATACGTATGATTATTTATTTAATAATTGATGATATAACAGAAATAGATAAAATTAAGTTATACTCTAAGACTAGTATTGTATATTATTATTAGAATAAGTTAGGTGTATTTAGGTTTGATATAAAATCCCTTATCATACTTATTTACATGGATTATTATTACTTTAAGATAATTAGAAGAGCCTGAGATTATTTAATTATATAAAAATTAAAAGTTGAGATTTATTTTATTATTATTAAAGATAATTTATTTTATTTAAAAGCCATAAGAATGCTGTAGATGTAGTAGTAAGTTAATAAGGAGATAATAGTATTCTTATGCCATTGAAACAATGTCTTGGGAGATATTGACTCAATGTAAATCTACTTATTGCTTTGTAACTTTACTTCACAGTCTCATGATTTTAATAAATACTTATTTAATTAGTACATACTATAGAAATATATTGATTTTGATAATTGGTAATAAATTTAATTAGAATATGATAGTATAAAAGTAAATTAAAGATAGATATGCAAATTTTAATTAGGCATTATAATTTAATTGAGCTAGTTGTATTTCAAACTATATTATACATCGAGAAGTAGGTGTTCAATATATATATATATATATATATATATATATATATATATATATATATATATATATATATATAAA